>RPOG01001002.1:0-87500 GCA_008086565.1 Thalassoma bifasciatum
GTTCCTCTGGATACTGGACATAACCTGAACAACCTCACTGTGACCTCTGACCCTAAGGCCAACCTGAACGACCTGAGCGTGGAGCTGTCAGAGCAGCCGTCTCTGGGCCTGGGCCTGGGTCGTCCTCTCAGCCTCAGCCTGCCGCCCAGCCACCTCAACGGGAACTCCATATCAATCTGACTGTTAGGGAGTGTTTGAAGAGTGAACAGAGTCTTTGTCTCCTTGCTGTGAGCCAATCAGACGTCTTCTCTGACAAACGGGCTTCTATTGGACCTCAGGCAGCCTGCACGTTGACGGCTCCTCTGAGCTGCACACAGTCTCATGGCAGTCTTCACAAAGCCTGACTTCTCCTTTTGGATGACACATCTGTCTCAGTCAACATCCCCTCACTGGAATGTTTTGTCTGACAGACTTGCGTGAGAGAGGAAAAGAAGAGGAGAGGGAAGGAAGTGAAAAGAGATGGATGTTTTTTTTCTTTACTTCCTCGGCTCAGAGCCAAACACGTGGATCTAAACACGTGACTAAGAGGGCGATGAAGGGGTTAAAGAAAAGTGTACAATTGACCTGAACACTCACGGCTAAAATACACCGTATCCGTCTGCGTTCCGTCTCCGCTGCATCACGGCAAAAAATCTATTAGGATTCATTCAAGTCAATGTGTCAGCTGACACTGCATCCGTTCACCTGCAATCCACCTGCGTTCTGACGCCGGCAAAACGCAAGTGATACGCAGCAATCCTATTTCTGCCGGACGATGCAGCTGTGATACATAAATTCACGGCAGGGAAGCTCGAGCGTGACAGGAAGTAGTGCACTATCGTAAAGAGCCGGTGACTTTCAAAATAAAACAAACTGTGCCAAAATTAGATCGTATTTAGCTTGACTTCCAGGATGATAAGACAGAATGAGCGGAGAAACTCTTGGATTGAGCAGATTTACGGTTTTACAGTCCAACATGAATGAAGAGAGACTTATCTATAAAATGAGGAGCTCAGGAACTCCTAGATCTCGCTACACCAACTGTCTGTCAGCCCTGAGGCTGGCGGACGTAACACACAGCTGGTGTGAGTTGACAAATGCAGTCAACACGCACCGCAGCAGAGATGCAACGCAGACGGATGCAGTGTATTTCCCCCGTAAGATGTGTTCACAGTCAGGCCTTAACCAATGAGCTGATCCAGGATCAGCTCTTCTTGGTGTTACCATGATGGTACATAGAGGCTAATCATGATCTGTAAATTAATCTGCAGATAGTTGAACTCTGGTTAAGTTCTTACAGTTGCTGGTTAACTGTATGTTTATATAGTTTGTGTTTTGAAACTGCCAATCCTTCTGATGGCAGACATGATTTTAAGGTTTGGTGACACCCAGTGGAGGCTGGTACGTATTACACTTTGTTGTTTTCCAGAGTTTTTATTTAGAGCTTACTGCAAGACATGTTGGGCTAAAAAAGAAGAGGAAGTTAGATTTAGGAAAATATGATATAAAAAATGAACAATGAATCTAAATAGCTGTAGCAGTGTGTGTAAAAGACTGCCTCTATATTTACTGTTAATGTACATCTGCACTCTCTGCCAACACTCGGGTCTGTGTGTGGTTTTCTGATTTCCTCCTCTACAGTTTGAACAGATCCAGACAGTCTGTTGATGTTGAAACACGTTTTTTAAATTTAAGATTTGGACCATTTTGTGGAGAGAATCCGCACAGCTGACTCCAGGGACACATCCTTTCAACTTCACCTTTACATTTATTCAGCTCAACTACAACAGTCTAGTCCTCTAAAGATGCTCTAAAGATGTTTGAAAAAGAGAAATTGAGGAAATATTCTTCCCTCACTAACGTGCCTTTCTTTCAATCTTTATTTTTGTAGCACCAAATCACAACGAACTTTATTTCAGGACACTTTTCAAAAACATTCATTGAAAGATTCACAGTTATTAATGAAAAAGACCCAACACCAAGACAAGAAAAGGACTCTGATCTCATCTTAACCCACCATGATAGAAGATCTTTGCAGCAATGAGCAGGGATGGGTATTGAGAACTGATTCCCAAAGAATTGATTGGAAATAGTTCAATCTAAATGACAGTTCCCTAAGAAAACTCTGATGCGGGATTCTACACATCCAACATGTTTTATGTTTCCTTATTATGGAGGAGGATCGGGGCCAACTTTGATAGAGAAAACCATTTTGGGCAAATCCAGATCAAAGAGGATAAGGAGGAAATGATAAGATTAAATAGTCTGGACCAGTGATTCTCAACCTGTGGGCTGCAGAGGTACTGCAAGTGGGCCACAAAATCATGTCTGATGAGTATGATTTGTGTGTGTATGTGTGCTGTGTGTGTGTGTGTGTGTGTGTGTGTGTATATGTATGTGAAGGGGGGCTGCAGTTACATACAGATAAAAACACACAGAATAATGTTTTAAATGTTAAAATCAGTCAGGTCTAAAAGGATTCTAACCCTGGTGATACCAAGGAGTTTATGATGTTTACTCACTCTGGTTTCACTTTTCTCTACAAAGTGACATCCTGCTCCTCTGTGGGTTCGGATAATAGTCAAAGGATTTCTGAAGCGCAAATATATGGTGTAAATTCATCATTTAGGGCTTGATAAAAGCCAAAGAAATATGGAATACTGTGGGTTTTTTTGTAAATTTTCAAAGGGGACACAAGAATCAAGGCGATGCTGGTAAACTTCTCGCCTTTTTTGCTCTGTTAACACAGTAACGATGCATTCAGGTACCCTTGGAAACGTGACAATCCAACCATTTCCCCAGTCTTTTCAAGTTTTGAATTGGATAAATGGTTTTGTTAAGATCAGTCATTTTATATTTATGCTCCCACCAGCAGGTTTGGTACCCCAAGGATCAAATGTTCAAACATTTAGATATTACTAACAAAGTGCTCTGAGGAGGCATTACATGGTGTCTGTATTTGCAGGGTCAGGGGTGGGCTGTGGAATTGAGACTTGAAAGTGAGCCCTGAGTTGAAAAAGGCTGGGAACCACTGGTCTAGACAGTAATATTAATGAAGTTAGCAGTAGCTTTACTTCAGGAACTTAGCGTTACACCTGCAGACTGTCCACTATTCCACGACAGCTGCTACTTCAGTCAGTTCTGCCAGTGGCTGTTGAGGAGCCAGTTTTACCCCACACACCACTGGTAAACATTGGGGCAGGGGATTTGCACTTTTTTCTTCATCATTTTGACTTTTTTGCCATCGATTTGATTTTAACCCCAGAATTGTATCACAATTTTATTCTCTAAATTTCAACACTTATGTGGTGGTTTCGGCTTTGATCTTGTCATTTTGACTTTAATCTCAATTTCCCCAAGTTTATTTTCTGCTTTAAAGTTGGCCCTAATCCACTTCTGTACCTAATGAACCTAAAACATTGCACTACCTCGATGCTAATGAATATGTGAAATTGCACTGCTATGCTAGCGTTTAGCATGCATCGATATTACTTTAATTTTAAATCAGAATTTCAATTAAGCATATCACAATTACTCTTTGTGAACAGTACAAAAACTCCAAATGTCAAAATACCGATGAGTAAACGTTTTCAAACAGAACAATTAAAGACGAGTTACTCCAGGCTCATGGCAGACTTTAGCATAACTACGGCAAGCTCAAGGCTTCAAACAACTCAAAGCATTGTTTGATGGCCTACTTAAATCAATAAATTATAACAACAATACATCATTGTCAGGCGATGTGTGCTTTTTGATTATTTTTTATTGAATTACAACCAGAGATCTCCAGATCATTTACTCATCAATGCAACAAAATGTTTTTGATGCAGAAAAGTCATAAAGCTTACTGTTGTTCTCAGAGAATTCACAGGAGGAACTGATAAGGATTAAGATCAATGTGTGGAATAGATAAGGGAATCAGTATCAATAAAATCTTATCAATACTCATCCCTGAGTTATAGGGGGGAAACTAAAGTTTGTAAAATAGACAGACACCTGCTGAGACTGATTTGGAGAGAGAGAGAATGAGAGAGATTGTTGTAAAGTGTTGTAGCAGTGGGGGTGATGATGATGATGATGATGATGATGATGATGATGATGATGGTGATGATGAGACTGCTGATAGCAGAAAGAAAAAAAGCTCAGGGACTCCCAGAGAGAGATTTCTGGTCACTTCAATGGGACATAAAGATTTAAAGTCAGTGACAGACAGATGGAGGAGAGAGGAAAACAGGAGCTCAGTATCATTTTGGAGATTTGGGAAAGCTTCTGTGCATCAGGATGAACAACCTGAGGCTTCATCATTTAAACCTTCCTGTGGGTGCATCACAAATATTTGAACATCATTTTTAACCCATGTGTTGTCAGATCAGTCAGAGCAGATTGTCACTCAAGTTTTCTCTCATAATGTGGCTGAGATATTTAACTTTGTCCACCACAGGAAGAGCTTCACCTGAAACATCTCTCAGTTCACTCTTGAAATCAAAAGAAAAACCTTTTTCCACAGTGGTATCTCTCTTCCGCTTTCAACATGCAGAACTCCCTGTGCCACGTGTTTGTAGGTAGAGCCCAACATTAACAATCAAAGAGAAAATATGACACTGCCTATTTGTATAGTAATCCTAAGGATTAACATTTTATGATTTTTACAAAGACATATTGCTGTTGCATGTAGTTTTGTTTGTATTAGGTCTTGTGTTAGAAACAGATGTGTTTAGAAATGTAAGATTCTGTATTTTCCTGATTATCCTGGTGATATGACAGATTCTGTATCTTCTTTAGAGACACGTTTCCTTTCAGATTGACTTTGAGGATGGCAGCCATGTCATGATTACAGACACCTCTCAGTGCTACTGACTAACCATCCAGGTTTAAACCCAGGTTACAGAGAGACATGCTCTTTCAGAAGCAGGTTTTGTGGACTTTAAAGCTGGTCTGGGGTCACACACGGTGAAACACGCTGTCAGGGCTCTTTGGAAACACAAAGGTGTGTGCAGCCTCTGTGTACAGTTGAGGAAATGTGTGAAGAAATGCTTACTCAGCTGTGCAGCCTCAGAGTTTAAAAAAGACAAATACTTGAAAATTTGACACAATTTCCTGAAGGTGTCAGTGGTTTCTAGGTCAAACTGATATGCTGTTCTCTGACTGGGTGTGTTGAGCTGACACACACTGTTCTCTCCTTTTTCATGAAAGGTGTGTGAGCTCTGGTTAAAGAGAGGAGAGGAAACGCTGAGCAGATTCAGAGGGGTTCCAGTGTTTAAGACCTTTAGAAATATTTGTGACTTGAATGAAAGAATGGGAAATGTCTTCAAATATCACATTTTTCAGCAGCTTCCAGGTGAATCTAACACAAATCAAGTATTTTAAACTTTTACGAGAAACAAAACAAAAACTCCTGTTGAGTTTTGATGTCACTGCCTTTTGAGTCTGCTGGCTGTGGAGGGAGTGGTGTGTGTGTAGAGTCTTGGGCTGTTTTCCAAACCGCCTTCTACACTAGCAGTGCCTACTACTTTGGCTGAAATTCAGTATGTAGGAGGCAGATCTGTAGTTTACTACAAGTTCAACGGACCAGTCTACCTGGCATACATGGAATAAACCAGCTCAACACAACAACAAAAATGTGAAACAGTCCAAGAGATAAAAGTGAAGTGACAGGAAAGAAACAGCGGTAAATCTGCTCACTTCATCATGAAAGAGCTGTTTACTTTTACAAAATTCATGAAAGCCCGTAAAAAAATTATCACTTTTTTATTTTCAACTAACAGCCTACGTGGGTAATGAGGACGCAGTTTTTCCACCAGCTGTAAAAACAAAAGTCAGTTGGTTTCAGATTTATTTTCAATACACAAAAACTTTTGGTACAAGATTAAAAATCAAATATGCCGATTTTGCTGTAATAAACTTCTATACCTTTTCAGATTTCATAAAATCGGGACTCTAATCTCTCCCTGAATTTGTTTTTTTTCGAAATGAATCAAAAATGTTCCTTGAACCACTAAAAATAATGAAAATACCAAAAAAAAAAAATTACAACTACCATTCCCTTCCCATGCTTTATTTCATTAATTTATTTTCCTTTGTATCTAATTGGCATCTAATTTAACTTATCTACTTTTATTGCTCCTTTAACTTCACCACTGATTGATGTGGTGAATTAATGACTGAAATGCCAAATGTACTCATGGTTTATTTATGATAAAGTTAAACATTAGAAAAAAACCCATCAGCTCCACTTCCTGAAACAGAAATCCAGAGTAGTATACGACTAAACAGGTCCAACAAAACAGTCATACTACATACTACATGTCAAAGTAGTAGGTAGTAGGCAGTGCCTACTACCTAGTACTTTGACATGTAGTATGTAGTTGGTGGTTTGGAAAACAGCCTTGGTCTTGAATAGTTGAACTCCTCTTTGTGCTGACCCCAGAGCTCCTGCTCAGATTTACACCTGTCTCTAACCTGTTAGAAGCTCGTCATGTGTTTCTCTGGGGGCGGAGCGTTCAAAGCTTGAATGGATTTATGCTGAAATGTTTTCTAACTTCTTATTTTTTGATGGATCAAAGTGAGTATTTATGTGTCTCTGTGCGGGGATTTTTCACAGACGGCTTCTCAGTGTATGAAATATTCTTCAAGGTGTCAAAATATCACCTGCATCCAGGAAATATCTTCCTGTTTATTCTTAGTCATTATTCATAAATATTCTTTTGCACTTAATAAATGTTGGTAAAGAAAAACAAACATCTGTTTTTTATTGTGAAGACTTATACCATGATTTCACCAGTAGAGGTTGCTCACCACCCACATGTCCACTCAGTGTGGCTGAGTCCCAGTGTTGAAACTGATTTCTGATTTCAGGATGTAAGTCTGCTTCTGACCAAACGTTTTGTCATCTTAGGATTTTACATTCCTTCGAATAAAAGGTTGAACCAGTACGTGAAACAGTTTGATAAAAAGTAATGTACCATAAAACACCACATAAAAGCAGGGACGCTATTTGTCTGAATCATTGCGCAGACCAGGCGGCTATTTGGGACAGGCGTTTAATTCTTCTCTCACAAAAATCTTGCTCAGCAAAAAAAGAAAACTGTGGTAAATTCAATCAAATTATTTATTAACACCAGTATGATTATCACCTTTGCTTTTTGCACGAGCCCCTGTGTGTGTAACCTCATCGTCATTATTAGCACGAGCAACAAACTGTTCATCTGTGCTGTCACTCACAGTGGCATAAATTTCTTTGGCTTTTGTTTTGTTCATTTTCAGGACACTCTCTCATGACACTCCCACTTACTGATCATCCATTCCCATGTTTAACTCCAGCTCCTCTCTGGTTTTCTTCCTACCTCCACCACACAGCCTCGCTCTTTTACTGTCGTCCTCACAGAGACGTTGAAGTTCTGATTCATTTTTCCATTGATCTCTCACCCTCTTGGGGTCGACAGAGAAGTGTGGAGCTGCTGCTTCTCCTGAGTGTTCATTGGATATTTGACCACAGACAGTTTAAAGTTAAGGTCGTACTTCTTATTTTTTCCCTGCACCGAAGCCATGGAGATCAGCAGCAAAGTGACTGATGTGACTGGCCTTAGTGGTGGCTACATCTTCTTGGATTTTTTAAAGAAATGACTCCAAGCGTTTATTTGTCAAAACGCACTGCTACACCCTGCGGTTAATTGGGACTCGGCAGTTCTTTGGTGTTTTACGGTAGTTGTCTACTAATCCTTAAAATCTTAGATTATGTGGAAAACAGAGCAAAGTCACTTAATTTAATTACCAAATTTAAAAATTCACAAATCAAAGTGTATACTTACTGAAGAGTGATGTCACTTAATTTGTCTTCTTTAACTCTCTCATCCACATCTCCTGATGTTAAATTAAGAACATTTTAAGGAACATTGAAAGGGCTTTTTCCTTTGACTTCATCAGATACACAGACTTAAACACCCACTCAAGTCAAACAAGTAACAGTACTTGAATATTTTGGTACTGTTTACACCCTGGTACTGTGGGCAGGAACCTGAACTCTTCCATTCAGAGCCATGCTCTTGTATTACACCACAGTTTGGTGTGGTCTTGCCAAAATGTAAGTCAAGCAAGTAAGTCAGTCGATTTTATTAATTAATTTATTTATTTATTTATTTATTTATTTAATATAGCACTTTTCACAGAACAGGATCACAAAGTGCTTCACAGAGAAAAAGATCAAAGAGGCATAAAAACATTAAAATCACATCAAATAACAGTAAAAGAAACACACCATGACACAATTAAAACATCAGCCAGGCAAGTAGAGCTAAAAGCCTTTTTAAGTGAATGCACCTTTAAAAGCTTTGTAAAAGATTCAACGGTCAAAACATTAAAAGGAAGATCGTTCCAAAATGCAGGAGCAACATGTGTCACACAAAAGGCCGTTTCCTGGATATCAGCTTTTGTTGCTGCCAGACCAGTGTATGGTGTCTTAATGAATTAACTCATCCTCACACTGTCAGAGTCTCTGGTGTTTCTGGATCATCTTCATATCAGGGTTTCACAAAACAGGTTCAACAAACTCTGAGTCTAACCCTGAACTCTGAGTTGATCTCCTCTGAGACAGAAAACTCAGGGTTTCCAGTTCAAGAACAGCTGATTTGAGTTAGTTTCATCAACTCAGAGTAGTTTAGCCTGGCATTAAGCACGTGCATCACCGTTATAAAAGGACAGCATCAATGGAGCCCTGATAAGATGAGTGACCAAGGGGAGGGCGACGTTTTCTTACCCCACCGGAACTGGAAATCTTACTTCACTCGTACGGTGAGTTTGAACATGTTTTTGGAAAAAGTGCAACACCACAGTAGCTGCAAAAGAGAGGGAGACAGTGTGAGAGACGTCGCTGCTCTGGTCAATACATAAGTTTAAATGTTGTCCTGCAATCACAATAGTATTACAGGGGAAACTGCTTGAGTAGCTCATTAATTTATTTATTACAGGTGCAATCCTGCAGAGGAGAAAAATAATCGGCAGAAGCTTAAGATGAAATATAAAAACATTGTTCAAACAGGTGAGATCTCCACATAATCTCACAGGTTTACCTCATTGTGGTCACGTTTTCATTGTTAAATAAATATAACGTGGCTGTTTGACTGTGCAGTTGTTTTATCTCCAACATAATGCTGTTTACACACATAAATGTCTTCTAATATGCATCATGTTCAGTTGAATAATTAATCCTATTTAAACTAACACAGACTTCTACTCAGCAAACAGAAAGAAGCAGATGCCAGTAAACAGGTGGTGGTCCAGCATCTTCACCTCTAACGACCTGTATAAAACTGCCTTGCTCAAGTGAATGCATCTCAATATTATACAAAAAACTGCTATTTGCAAAAAGTTGGAGCACAACACACAATATCTGCTGAGATGTGAGAGCATGTCTAAGGCTGGTAATGTTACAAATTTAAAGACGGATCAGGTCGTGTCTGTAAATGATGGACTGTGATGTGAAACAGTTTAAAAAGAGAATTGTCTGGAAATGTCAGAACATCTATGCGCGCTCTGATGATGATCTCCCAAAAAATGTTTATTTCCCTGCACAGTAATGCTGCACCTTCATCAACAGGGTCGTTGTCAAAAGAACATGTTATGTTTGTGACAAAAGTCGACTTATATGGTTTTAAATAACAAACAGCAGAACTGTGTAACACCAAAACTTTCCTGCTGACTGAAAGAATGAGGAAATCAAATATGGTGTGTGGTTGAAAGAGGGTGGAGACAGAGAGAAACTCCAGGTTCATTGAGAAAAACCTGGTCCTGACCAGGTTAGTTTCACAGCATCTGTTACTACGGTAACTGACTGAGAGCTGAAGTTACCCCTCTTTGTGAAACAGGCTGGAGTTTCCCTTTTTCTCTGTTTGAGTTACCTCCATTTGTGAAACGGAAAATTCAGAGTTTCCTTCATTTCAGGGTTAATAGACTCAGAGTTTTCACTAAACCTGCTTTGTGAAACAGATCCCTGGCCTACTCTACACATAGCAAAGTTTCAACCTGACTTTGAGTTTTTGGGGCCCATTCAGGGTTTTCTGCAAAGATTCATGTCTGTGATGATAAACTAATGGAAGGAATCCCTCTAAAAGTCAAGTAACGGGCTCGTTCTTCAAAATAAAGGATCCAATTTGTCTGACTCCTTCCTGCTTTAGACTGCTGAGCTCAACCAATGCTTTGCCAGGAAAATAGCTCCAACCTGCTTGTCACCTGCATTTGTCTTTTCCTGTGTTAAATGAACACATCAATAAAGTCTGATCAACACCAGTCCATGCTGAATCTCCTCCATGCAAAGATACTACTCAAAGACTTTGACATAAGACTGGCCTGTATTTGCCTTGTATGGTGTGGTCTTTTCTGAATGGCCTTCATTGTTGTTTTTGCTGCTCTCTGGTGGTCTGGTGGTGTAGTGCTACCACTACTTTTACACACTACAAGTCAGAGTTTATTAAAGCCTTAAAAAATTGAAAACTTGCTTAGTTGAGTTTTTTTTCCCCATATAAATGAAAATTTTGAGATAAAAAGGTTGAAATTTTGGGAATAACAAGTTGACATTTTAAATTAATAAAGGGGAATTTTGAATTGAAAATGGTTGAAATTTTGAGATAAAAATTAAGGCTTAAAAATATGGGCAGAAAAAAATCTCAGCAAAGCAAGTTTTAATATAATTTCTTTAACTGAAGAAAATGGGCTGCCACATGACCTGTATCATCTTCACAGCACTCTGGGGCCCTTTCTCAAACCGCCCATGACACATTCCCCCTACCCACTACCCCTCTGTTTGCGCGTCCCCGTGGAGGGTTGGCCATATTAAGTCTGTCTCAAACCGATCAGCGGGTAGTGGTAGTGGTAGTGGGCGAAGAAACCCTCCACCAGAGAGTCTGCTCTGCTGCTGACTTACTGAACACGTCCATCGTTAATTGTGTCTAACGCATCCGTCTATGCTTTAGACAGGTTTATGGATCGTTCTACAGAATCATGATTGGGGAGGTTGGGTGGGGGCTGTGTTTGCTCCGCTCTCTAAGGATAAGAAATAAAAGTAACTTAATAAACTTAGACACATTAATTTGGCTAATTTCAGCACTTACGTGATGAAAGCTGATCATGTCACAGATACGTTTTTTGTTAATTTGATGGGATTTTATGCCATTTAGTATTCTTTTTGATGTATTTGTGAAATTTCAATTCAAACTTAAGCTACAACTAAAAATAAGCTTATTGCTGCTCTGATATTTGAAAACATTGCATTGTATTTGTAGTATAGTAATTATTATAATTTCAGACAACTCACTTTTATGACATAGTGATGAAATTACAATAAATTGACTTAACATTGAGTTGTACATTAAACGATAATTTATCGGTTTAAACTAATATAGCTTTATTAAGTACAAAAAGAAAAAAAAAAGTGCACCCCCGTCAGTGCATCATTCGCAGGTGCAGAGCAGCTTCTCACTCCAGACTGAGGGGAAGTTTGTCCCAAAGCTGCTGCTGTAATTATCCCTACAACTTGATGAAGGGGACTTCATTCAGCTGTGAGTGTGACTTCTGACGGAGGGGGAGGGTGTAGGGTTTGGTTAGAGAAAGGGCCTGGGTCTTGGTAGAAATGCAGACAACAACTTCCACTAATCATAAAGCATCATATGATGCTTGAATAGCAGGTTAATGTACTTGCCCACTTGTACAATGATCAACATAAAAATGCTTTGAAGCCTTTAGCACAGATAGGTTTCTGTACATCTCTGTGAGTCTGTTAGGCCACCTTATAAATAACCACAACAAGGCTTTTGTTACCTTAAGTAAAGACAACTTTATTACTGCTCATGTAGCAAAATGATATCTAAAATTACATCTGAAACACCCAAACACAAAGTAAACCCTTCTGCTGAAAAGTTTCTTGTGTAGAAAGAGGTAAAGCTTGGACACATTGAGAGCCGTGTCTTCTGCAAACGCTCTTCACCCCTCGTATCCTACGTTAGTGACGGCATGCAGTCTTCTAGGATAACATCAGTTCAAACTAAATCCAGTGCCTTCCAAACACACAATGGACTCTCTTCCCAAAATACATCAAGATTAAGCATAAATAATTTCTTAAACTGAATTATCTCCATGCGAGTAAAGGACATTAGCTTCAGAGGTCTCAAACACATTGAAACAAAGGGAAGTACAAGGGAGACCTAGTATCTATGAAAATATATTCAACAGATATACAGATTGAGACAAAAATATACAAATACATGTTTAGCTATCTGTGTACAAATATACATCAGCAATATCACCCATGTGAATATCACAAATTATTTAGAAATCTTCTCAATGAGATGCTTCCTTTTTGAAAACGTACATCTCTGTGGTAGTTTGGTTGGTTTTAAAGACACCGTACCCCATGTTCAGTTGGAGGGCCAAGCAGTGAATAGCAGCACAGGATGAAATGATGTAACCAAATACTCCATGAAGTCAGGACCACAACAATAAAGTGCATGATACAGACAGTCTTTGATATACAAGATCAACTTAAAAAAATGCCCTGGATCATAACAATACTGATAACATGTCAGGTATGAAGAGTGACCTGTGAATTTCCCTTGGGATCAATAAAGTATCTATCTATCTATTTTGACTTTCATTGAGACTAATGTTAAACAATGATTGAAGACTTTCTCAGTCAAACTCATCAACATGAGCTGAGTTTGTCCCAGTCAGGAATGCTTCAATACATCCACAGCATCAGCAGAAACCTCCTCAAATATGAGTTTTTTTAACAGAAAAAAGGCTGTGTGACTTTATAATGGTTATACATATGAAACTTCATTTGAGTGGCTTCTCTTTGTTTTCTGTTTCATGTTCAATCCCAGCACTGAGTCCCAAAGACTTTAATGGTGTCAGGTGTGCAGTGCACAAGTGCATCAGGGCTCCATATGGTCATCAAATATCAGGACTGGGACACACACGGACAGTGATAAACAATAGAGAGCCATACTCCAGCATGAACTTGTGTGTGCAGTGCAGCAGTTGTGTATCAGAGCAAGCACAACATCAAAGGACTTTAATCTGTGGATACTTCACTGAAAAACAAAAAAGTCTACAGATTCTGAATAAATAACAACAAAAGTGATTGGAGGAAGAATAAAATTAACTTATGAAACAAGTCTCCTATGGTACAACGGTGTATGAGGGCCACTTCAAGAATTTTTCTATTTTATAAAATGGCAAATTTGCAAGTTTGCTTCCTACCAGATTCATACTTTGTAGATTGTTATCATGCTACGCTTCACTACATCATGGAGCGACTTGACAGCCTCATCAGGTTATACTTTCAACTCTGACTCAGCAATGAAGAGAAACTACTGATATGAATATAAGTAATTACGCTAAAAGCTTGTGAATATCCCATCATGGGATGAATAAAGTATCTTTTATCTATCCACTGGTTTTAGCCTAGTGTCACCACATTAATATGAGTATTCAAACAAAACATGACGCAACCATGTGACTGTCTCTGCATCTCTCCAGGTGGCAGCACATGAGCATCATCATAACATCTGAGTCTTCTGATTTTCCATTTTATAGACGCAAAAATTTGCAATGAAGTTGCACTTTATAAACTGGCAAATTTACCACTTTATGATTTTTTTTTTCCTTAAGTGGCCCGAATATGCTGTCGCACTGAAGGGACTGTGAGGAGAATCCATTTGAAGAGGATTGCAGCAACTCCTCTGGCCTGAGGACTTGTGCAAACTGCTGTGATGACATGACTCGTGCATTTGTTTTGGAAAAATGAATGGGGGGCAGATTTTCTTTTTAACCCTACTTTTCTTTGTTCCAGACAACTTTTAACTGGATACAGTGCAAGGAGGTAATGCATTTATAAACAGTTACTTAGGCCCGTTTGTTTGAAACAGGACAACAAGCAAACTTTGTAAGTTTTTAGTTCAGTAGACGGCAGTATTAAGCTTAGCTACTCACAGCCTGGTGCTCTGAGACATGTCTGTAAGGTGTAACGTTAGTGAATCCTGGTTATGTTCTACCAGTGCTCATCTACCAACTCCATCATCACCAAGCAGAGCAAACATAACCTGGCTCTTCATTTTATTGATAGACTTTCAGGTTTAAAAAGATCACTGCAGAATAACTGCTGCATGTGGACAGGAATCAACATTAGCACAAACAGATTAGTCACTGCTTTAGCCTTTAGCTCATGCTCTATCACTCTCCTGTTTAGCTTCCTTTTGCCCTTCTGTCCTTTTTCAATCAGACGGTCAAGTTCCTGTTTGCACCATGACTACAGATTAAATCACGGATATCGTTTTCACTAGAGGAAAACACAGATCTCTCTCCTCACTGCTAAACTTTGTCAGCCGGCGTAACATTGTCATAGAGACTTCGACTTGCTGTAAGTAAATCTAGTCCAGTCTGACCCAATCAGAACCCTAAGGAACAGCATTTAGAAATAACCTGTGTTAGTGCTGATAATCTCATTTTAAGTTGTGGATTATAATCAGACATATATTCAGAGATCAGATTTTTTCTATGGCGCTTTTCCACTATATAATTCCAGCCCTACTCGGCTCGGCTCGGCTTCTCTACTCGGCTCTGCCCGGTTTGGCTAGCTTTTCCTCTAGCCCGACTACAGACTCACGGTGGGCGTGGATCTTATAACACAGCTGCGCTAAAGTGCTGCGCAGAAGTGCGTGCATGTTCATCTATAACGCCACACAAACATAATTGTGTACTAACATATGTGCCACCGTGGTCTTTAAAGGAAAAAGAAAAGCTTTCAAAATATTTCATTAAAGTAATACAGCAGCTCAAATTTGAGCGTCATGACAACTGAGGTAAACAACAGCCTCGTGCTGCTGCACGCGGAGGAAAACCAAGGAGCTGCTTCCTGACATCAACTCTTCCCTGGATCCAGTGAGATCACTTTAATTTTTGATTTTTGGGCCTGGTATACCAGAGATTTGTTGTTGATCAATCATTCTTCTTTGAACTGGTTTTCCTTTTTGGTTCCCTGTGGATTAATGGACTGATTGGTGCTTAAAGACTCTCGTGGCAGACAGATCGCTCCTGCGCCGACAAACTTTGATTTAATTTAAATGACTCTTTAAACCAAACTAACTTCTTTTTGGTTTAAAAATGACTTTTAACTTATTTAGGAATCATGAAGGAGCATTTTAGGGCTGTATTTTGTCTTCATTCAGTCTGGTTCTGTGCCGTCAGGTTTAAATGTCATTAAAAACCCGTTGCTGACTTATTCGTTTGCCTCTTGTAAGTGATTTGTTCAGAGTCAGAAGCTTCGGAGACGACATTCTCTGACCAATGAGTGACCGGCAGTCCGTCCACGTCACCATTCAGTATCGGCTTTACTCCCTTAGAACCAGGGTAAAGCAGGTACTACAAACTGGCATCTGACGCGTAGTACCGCGCTAATGGAAACACAACACAAACCGGGTAGAGGCGAGTAGAGGCGAGTAGAGTAGGGCCAAGGCAAGTCAGTGGAAAAGGGCCACTAGATCATTTAGGAAGTCCTCACGGTCCCTTGAAACTGTATCAAGAATAATTCCAGTAGCCAAACATCGGTCTAATTAAATTAAAAATGGTCATTAACACACCCTGTAGTCCCAGAGCGCAGAGTTTAGGATTGGGCTTCATACTAGTAAAGCTCATGCAAGGAATTTCTGGCTTGTATCGATTTTGCCCCCCGGTCAAAGCTGACACTCTATTTTTGCTGATCTTGTCATGCGTATGCATGGGTGGCAGCACGCCGTAACTCATCTTATAAAACAACGCCACTAACATATCTCTTTTTCCAAGCTGGCTCAGAATTCCTGGTGGCTTTTACGTCATGTTGCTGTTAGAGAAACTGAAGGACATACTCAGAGGATGATGAAATGAACATTTGAATTAAGTCTGTAAGCTTTTATACACTGGTGTAGAGAGTAGCAGAGCATTACGACCACAATCTGCAGAATCTGTTGTTTGAAGCAAGTTAATAAACTCTGGGGTCATTGTGTTCATAACAGTCCAGTTTTGATATTTTGTATGGTCTTTATTTGATAGATTCATCAAAGAGGGGGTATTGTGCTCTAGTTCTTTAGTCTTTATTCCATCCCTGTGGTGCCCCCCGTAGTGCCTGAAAAAAAATCCCTTTTTTTCCTCCCTGCTGTTTTAGAAGCCCCTTATTTCAGCCTTTGTCTGAACACTTCATTTGAGCTACTGTCTCTTTAAGGCTGCCCACCCCACAAACCATCTTCCCTCTGATTGGCCAGTCATCTGGAGGCCTGTCATGGGCAGAGCAATGAGCAGACCTCAGTGTTTCGGGCCCGCCCCTCCATTGTGTTACAAACCAGTAAGGAGACACAAATGTGATGACCTCATCATTTCAGCAAATCTCATGAAGATCTTATTATGATCTCGTCAAGATCTTTGTAAGGGCTTGTGCTATATTTAGATCAGTTTACAGACAGATTCAGGGATTTCTACAACATATAAGTATGAAGAGGTTTGAAAATCTGCACACATTTAGTCTGAACATCCAGCATTATTACTTTCTCTCTATAATCAGAGTATGAGTCAGCAGAATACCCCCTCTTTAAAAGTAACAGGTGGCTGCAGAGTCACATGCAGACAATAACATCATATGCAGTCTAAGTAAATCCTTTTTTAACTCTTATAAATTCATCTTTGAACATTAAAGCATATTTACACATCTTTAAGGTCATAGTTATTGCGTTATATTACATAAAAAACATATTTAAACCCTGTTTCCTGGTCATAGCACTGAGTTTCTGCCTGTCTCAAAAAATAAATAAATATAAACCAGAGAAAAACACAAAAAGCACATGATTATTTTTACATTCAAAAAGACCATATTTCTCAGGTTTGACATTTTATGTAACTGATCAATAAACTCAATATACCTGAAAGAATTCAGACTTCATTTGAAAAGTTGTCTTCCTTCAGTGAGGAAAAAAGGGGTGCTCTGAAATAAATCAGGACAAACAGATGACATTGGATGAGTGGGTGTGAGCACATCACGCTCTGACAGATGAGTGGAGGTCTTTGAGGAACTGTGTGACTTTGCTGGCGAGCCTCGACCCTCATAGTGGAATAAAAAAATGGGTGAGTGGGGTTCACAAACCACAGTATACGTGCTCTAAAGACTAGGAATATTCATGTATCACAAACCTACCATATCTGGACAAAAGTAGACAGGCATTACAAAATACAAAGAACGCCTGGATCAAAATGACAATAACCCAGCGTTTTAATATCAGAGCTGGTCCCTAAGTCCTGATGCTCTATATTGCATCTTTACTCCTATGATAAAACCACTGAAACAGCTCACTTTGTCTTTGGGACCACAAAGGAGTAAGGAAACAGGACATTCGTTGACCATTGACCTCCTCACACTTGCATGGCTGATCCTTGAAATAATGCCATCTCTGTTCTCAGTCTATTTGGTCAGCTCTGCGTTAAAGAAAAGCAGCAGCCGTAGTGCAGCCGTAGTGTCCTGTTTAAACTCAACCCCATGGATTTATACAAACCTGCGTCATTTTACCAGGATACTCTCCTTGTAATCAGCATGCATCAGGAGCAGGGCCGGTGGCAGCCTCCCTGTGAATGAGCTGCTTTAAGCTCTTCAGTGCAAAGTTGAATTCTATTTGAAACATCATCCCAGAGCTCCAACTGAAAGAAATCCACCTCCAGAGAAAACTTGTGCTTGTTTGAACACCAGTGGTCTTCTGAAAATATATCCTCAATAACGTGACTGACTGTGCGTTTGACGAGCATAAATAATAAATATCAAATCTGGGAGTATTTACAAAAATGGGCTATTTACAAAGAGAAGCGAAAAAATAACTCTTCGTAAATCTGATACATTTCCAGTACAAAACACAGAAGCTACAGCTGGGGTTCAAAGAAATGTTAGAAAAGGGCCATGAGCGCCTCACAAACAGATAACAGAGCAGGGAATGTGTCAATCTGCATCACAGATTACGCTTTTTGCGATTATAACATCCTTGTTTTCTACAACACAGCGCTAAACTACCCCTCCCACCCCTTTATATCATTGCTTTTATCATTATTATTCTCAAGTGGTACATTTCAAAGATCCCGTCTTCCTCTCAGGAAAGGTTAGCAGCTAGTAAATAACACCACAGTCTCACTAGAACACTGGGAGTTTCAAAATAAAAGACCTCACATCAGATGCAAGCAGTAGTCGTTACAAGAGATTTTTGTTGGTGTCGGTCTCAGTGCAGTCCTGGGCTTTAAGGGAGTCAGTCATTTCCATCTCCTGCTCCTGAAATCATTCCCACACTCTCTGGTCCTGAGCAAACACAAGAGCAGCTTCGTATTGCACTGAGCAGAAAAATGGACTTCAAGACAAACACTGAAGAGGAAACAAAAAGCAGAGTGGGATCTCCTCTCACACAAAAAAAGAAGTAGGAATGGTGTTTGTAAAGAATCCTGCTTCTCAAAAATACTCAGAATAACACGTCCATGTGCTCATCCTTTCATCCAATACCTAAGATAATGAATGCACCCGTCCTTCTCCCTGCAAACACCACTCATATGAGCGTGTGCATCAGTGTGTGTGTGAGTGTGTGTGTATATGTGTGTCTGTGAGTATGTGAGTGTGTGTGTGTGTGTGTGTGTGTGTGTGTGTGCGTGCGTGTGCCCGCGCGCCTCAGTTGTCACGGCAGGTTGGCAGGTTGACGAAGGTGAAGATGTTATACTCGATGAGGCAGGAGAAGCAAAGGAAGACGGAGTAGAGGAAGAGACACATGAAACCCAGACGCTTGTCCAACGTCCACTTATTCAGGTGTACCCCTGTCACCTGAGAGAGAGAGAGAGAGAGAGAGAGAGAGAGAGAGAGAGAGAGAGACAGGTAAGTAAACCGATCACTACGCAGGTTGGGACAAACAGTGAGAAAAGGAGGAGACCTGACAGGCTGCTGTGTACTCACAGTCATAAAGACGGAGGCCAGCAGGAGCCCCACAGAGAAGATCAGTCCTTTGCTGTTGAGTTTGATCTGGAGCAAGATAAAGTGTCAATAAGACTCTGACATGACAGGTTTCTTCAAGCACTCAAACGTATCCTCAGAAGAGTCAGGGAGGGTGAAAGTAAAGGGCTAAAGTAGCGAATGTTCAACCTGCTCACCAACACAGAGGTTTTCATCCACTTGTGTATGAACAGTAGCATTCACTCCAAATTATTCTTTTATACTTTTATACTGAATTTGAGGTCAAGCTAACCTTGCTGTCTAACTGCTTACCAGCTTTCACTTTGCTGTCAGTTTGAATTCTCCCTGTTTGTCATCAAGAATGATAGTTAGCCCTTAACCACCGCTAGCTCTAAGGTCTCTTAACTCCTTTTATTTGCACTTATATTTGGTTTTATAGCTTGTTGAAGTCTCAAATCTTATGTTAAAAACACACCTGGGTTGTCTGTTTCCCCACAGCTCAAACAGAATGAACAGAATAACAAAAAAACTTGTTTTTGTCAAGTTTTCCTGATCAGTGCTCAAGTCTGCAGGCTCAGTGATCAACAAAACTTTGACCAGTAAAAATATATGAACAATGTTTAGTTATGCTTCTTAAAATGAAAAATTCCCACACACAGACTGAAGTAAGCTCCTGTTATAGGCTCACAATGCTATAAGCTTAGACTCCAGAAGACTGAGACTACTAAAGGTTTATACTGCTATTAGCTAAAGATGCATGAGACTCTGACTGCTACAGGCTCAGACTGCTATAGACTCCGACTGCTACTGGCTCAGACTGCTATAGACTCCGACTGCTACGGGCTCAGACTGCTAAAGACTCCGACTGCTACGGGCTCAGACTGCTATAGACTCCGACTGCTACGGGCTCAGACTGCTATAGACTCCGACTGCTACAGGCTCAGACTGCTACAGGCTCAGATAGCTCTAGACTCCGACTGCTACGGGCTAAGACTGCTACAGGCTCAGACTGCTACTGACTTAGACTGCTACAGGCTCAGACTGCTATAGACTCCTACTGCTACAGGCTCAGACTGCTACAGGCTCCTACTGCTATAGACTCCAACTGCTATAGACTCCTACTGCCACAGGCTCAGACTGCTACAGGCTCAGACTGCTACAGGCTCAGACTGCTACAGGCTCAGACTGCTATAGACTCCAACTGCTATAGACTCAGACTGCTATAGTCTCCTACTGCTATAGACTCGGACTGCTATAGACTCCTACTGCTACAGGCTCAGACTGCTACAGGCTCAGACTGCTATAGACTCTGACTGCTACAGGATCAGACTGCTACAGGCTCAGACTGCTACAGGCTCAGACTGCTACAGACTCCGACTGCTATGGGCTCAGACTGCAAGAGACTTAGGCTGCTGCTGGCTTAGACTTAAGACAACTCTAAATGTAGATTACTGTCGATTTAAACTACTCAGTCCTTTTCTGATAAAGGTTCATGACGCGATAGAATTAGACCCCTTCAGATTAAGACAACAGCAGATTTAGGCTCTTATGGACACTGTTTGCTATTGGTTCATACAGCTATAGGTTTAGACTGCTACAGGCTTAGACTAATAGACACTACGCCTGCTGTAGAATCAGACTACAATTGGCTCAGACTGCTGAAGACTAAGACTGTGATAGACTCAGCAATGATAGACTCAGCCTCTGATAGACTCAGCCTCTGATAGACTCAGCCTCTGATAGACTCAGCCTCTGGTAGACTCAGACTCTAATAGACTCAGACTCTGATAGACTCAGACTGTGATGGACTCAGGCTGTGATAGATGCAGACCCTGATAGACGCAGACTCTGATAGACGCAGACTCTGATAGACTCAGACTCTGATAGACTCAGACAACTAAAGATTTGAACTGCTGAAGTCCTTCTCTGATAAATAGTCAGATTACTGTAGATTCAAACCCCTTTGGATTAAGATTACAACAGATTTAGGTTAAGCAATAGGTTAAGACTTCAACAGCCTTACACTGCAAGACACTTAGCCTGCCGGAGACTCAGGCGGGCTGCTATAGGCCTAAACTGCTATAATCTTATAAGACAACTATAGATTTAAACTGCTGTAAGCCTACGATGCAAGAGACTGAGACTGCTATAGGCTTCAACTACCATAGGCTATAGCCTATTCTATTATTTGTGTGGTGTGTTGTTCATAACTTCTGTATATATTTTGATGGGAAAGAAATGTGAGCAGAGGATTCACATGAACATGTGCGATAGGACTGCACAGTTTGGATCTTTATCTGTGGCACTTGTTCAACTCAGAGTCAGCAGAGCAGAAGGAGTCTGTCATAATTAAGTGGCAATGGAGGGAAAAGAAGCAGTACACTGAGCCTGGCATTAAAGTTACATCTCCCAGAGCCTGTGATCCCCTGATGCATCTATACTGCAGGTGTGCAGGTGGGAAAAACCAAGATTCAACAAAGAAATCACTGTGGGACTCTCAGGAGAAAAGGAGTTTGTTGCTTACATCAGAACCATAGTTGATAGCAAGAGTCTGCAAGGCCCAGGGGAGACCCAGGCCCACCAAGATGTCAAACACGTTACTCCCAATGGAATTGGACACGGCCATGTCTCCCATTCCTGAGCAGACACAGACAAACATTTGAGAAAGACAAACACAAAAGACAAACATGAAAGAGAGCTCAAAATGAGACGTGAGTGAGCAGTAAAGGTTCCAGGATCTGGTTCTGACGGAGGCAGGTTCATCAGCTGAAGCATCTTTTTGACTGTGACCTACAGACGGGGATAGAGCTACAAAGCTGGGGATGGAGGAGTGGTGGTGAGTCTCCCAGCAAGCCCCCGCACACAGACGGACAGGGCCCTTTAAATATATTTGATGGCAGGAGCAAAAATAACCACAGATGAAAGGATGGAAAGGGACCCTGCTGCTCTGTTTTGTTCTTTGATGACAGGATCACAACCTTTACCTCCTCCTCTCCTTCCCCTCAATCCTTCATCTTCCTTTGATTCTGTTGTTTAGCTCGTATCTCTGAGTGTGTTTGTGTGTTTGTGTGTGTGTGAGTGTGTGTGTGTGTATGTGTGTGTGTGTGTGTGTGTGTGTGTGTGATTTTGTGAGAGAGTAATTACCTTGTCTTGCCACTATCAGGCTGGCCATGCAGTCTGGGACACTGGTGCCGGCTGCCAGGAAGGTAATACCCATGATGACATCTGGGATCCCAAGTGTGAAGCCTATCACTGTTACCTGACAGCAGAGACACACATGCACGCACATTATTACTGCCTGTATTTTGGCAGCAGTGTGTCCTTCTGTGAACCAACATGTCCCCCTAATAAACAAAGTAGAGGGACTCATGGAAGATGGAGCTCTTAAATTCTCGTTAAACAGAGGGAGGGGGATTCTTTTTGATGATTGCTTTTATTGGATTACAAGCATATACAGATCAAACTCAATAAATCATGATAGGATTGAAAAGTTCATTTATTCTGGAAGTCATATATTTTAATTGTTTAGTGCTGAGCAACAACCTGGTCTAAATGGAGCCTATGCAGAAATGTTAAAATTGCAGTTCCTTGAGTGTCTAATAGAGACTGGCTGCAGAGACACCTGAAACCACATACACACCCATTCAAAAAGACAATCTTTTAACAGTCCATCACTACCTCTAACTGTTTTTTGTTTTGACTTCATCTGTTTCCATCTGTGTGTTTTGTCAGGAACTTCGACCCCCTTCGATAAGAATGTGATTTATTAATAAAACGCATAATTTTTCTGATTATCAAAATAGTAAATACTGTTGCTTTCAACATTTTACTGTTTTAAAGGATGAGCTTAGACCTTTTACCTGCTCATATATTAAATTGCTACATTACTAAAACAGAGCAGCACACTCAGGACTGATGTGTCAGTTATGGACGATCCAGCAAGAATGAAGTCTGTGGGTGTAGGGATGCAGAAACTGTTGAGTCTCAAAGTTGAGCAACTTGGTGCAACACCTAGAGTTTTTTGCAATACACACTAATGTATTTTTTCGGGCATAAAAATATTGTTTTTTTGCATTAAGTACAAATGTAATACCTTAGAAAAATAAAAGCACACTTCTCCTGAACATGCTGCACAGCATAATTTTTTTTTTGTGCAAATCTGTGCAAATTTGTGGGCTGTGAAACCCAGCGAAAGAATACCTCTTTCCTATAACCTATACCTCTTTCACCTATAATAATAGAGTAGAATATCAATATGTTGAAATGCCGTGTCAGCATTTCAACATAATTAATTACAGTTAAGCTGCTTAAAGGTTAAAGTTTTGTTCAAATTTTGTGCTTTAAAACTTCAATCAAGCTCAGAAATAGTTAACAGTTAAACTGTTTTATATCTTCAATCTTCTTCTCTTTTTATCTTCTTATTGTGTTCTTACTGCCTTCTTACAGTCTTGACTTTTGACCCATATTGTTGTATCATATTAAATTATTCATTGCTTTTACAGTTTTATTTGCTCAAATTTTATTCTTTCCCACATTTAATGACTGTTTATCATATTATTGTATCTGTATTTATTCATTATTATTATTTTTATAACATTTCTACCATTGTATTTTAAATATTTCAATGAATGGGACATTCTTAGTAATTCATCATTTTCATTTAACCTTTGACTTTTGCTGTTAATATTCTTCCTTCGCTCTACATTTATTTATCCACTAGTTTTATTATATTTTTGTTGTTTTTATCTGTTTAACTGTTTCCATTTCCTGTTTTACATCTTCCTACCTCAGTCTATGTTGCAGGGTTCTTCTTCTGCCTCGGTTTCCCTCTCCTTTAGTTGGGTTCTAATGAAGGATTCAATTTGTAGTTGTTTCCTGTCTGGGTCTTTAATTCACTGTTTGTTTGATGATTTTGTTATTGGTCTCCATTGGAAAGCACTGTATAAACATGTCTATAAAGGTGCTATGGGGGAAGTTATTATTAATGTTATATTGCACTTCAGTTTATTTAAAAAGGTATAAATTATTTTCATTGAATTATTTTCATTTTTTCAACATTAAAATTGACTCACTCTACCTTTTTTAGCACTGCACTCCATGGTAAGGATGTTGAGCAAAGCCAGATGAAAAATATTTGGTGTAATGTATGTTTATTAAAATATGCAATTTATTTTACACATTATTTCACATTATTTTTGCTGATGAATTAAATTAGGTGACAAAAATTTTGAGAAGCCACCTGAGAGCTAAAACAGACAGCTTTTTGGGGGGAACTGGGCCAAAAGAACCAACTCCTTTGAAAGAGCTCAAAGTCCCATCCCTCAGTCAGAGGTGCATCATGCAGATATGTTTTGTCCTCTCATCTCTTACCATCCACACCATGATGTAGGAGAAGGCTGCGATCCACAGAGTGGAGGTGACAAAGGACAGCATGAAATAGTTCTCCCAGCGTGGTTTGGAGCAGTTGGGGATGGTGAAGTAGAGCAGGAGGCACAGGGGCCAGGCCAGCAGCCACTTCAGCTTGTTACATATGCCAGCTGCAAACACACAGTACAACACACAGACTGTGAAACAGAGGTATGTGGAGATATCTTCAGAAGAAAGAGACATTATTCTCAAAAGAGACATTGTTGTCAGCACACAGTAGTTGTAGCTGTTATAAGAACGTTTTTTCTTCATGTATTCAGCAAATGCATTCTACAGTCATACGTGTGCATTTCCTGTGATGTTTTAGAAACTGAGCTTCTCCACTGTGCTGACACAGACTGATAAATCATTGGTTCACAACATTACAAAAAGGCCAGATGGAGGGTAAGATGAGGCAAAAGGGGGAAGCTTCAAAAGAGAATCAAATGAATATACTAAGTCCCTAAAAGGTGCCCTTAAACGTGACCTTGCTTTTATTCATGACTTGAAATGGATCAGACATTTGATAGGTTTTAATCCAACAATTAGTTTTTGTTGTAAGTTCATATGAAAAAAGGCCTCATATAAATTAAAAAACTTTGTTTGTGTAGAAGTTAAGCTTTGTTTTGTTTTCATGACCTGGGTAACCATGTTGTTAAACTCTGATTATTCTCACATGAACTGAATATGGAGTGAAATTCTGAGGGTGAGATCAGGAGGAGTGCTGTCTTCAGCAGAGGTCTAAATCAGCTGCTCTACAAGTGTTTGGAAATTTTCTTTCAACTATTCTAAGGTCCTGTACTGTAAATGTTGAAGAGATAAAGAGAGGATTGTTTTTTTAATGACTAGGTGGAGGAGAAAGTGTCTGATAAGTCTCCACAGTCATGTGACTGGACAACAAAGAAGGTTCCTTATTCAGCCGTAATAGTTTAGAAATAGGACTGCACAGTGGCGCAGCAGGTAGCGCGCCAGCCTCACAGCAAGAAGGTCGCTGGTTCGATTCCCCGTTCGGACATGGTTGGCCTTTCTGAGTGGAGTTTGCATGTTCTGTCTCTCTCTCATACGTGGGTTCTCTCCTGGTACTCCGGCTTCCTCCCACAGAACAAAAACATGCCCACGTTAGGTGAATTGATTATTCTAAATTGCCCGTAGGTGTGAGTGTGTGCGTGAATTCGTGTCTCTATGTCAGCCCTGTGACTGGCGGCCAATCCAGGGTGTACCCTGCCTCTCGCCCAATGAATAGCCCGCGACCCTGAATAGCAGGATAGACGGTTAAGAAAATGGATGGGTGGATGGTTCAAAAATACCCCTTTTCCACTAGTAGTCTAGTTTGGTGCTTGTGCTTAGCTGGTTCCAATCCCAAAATGACAGGTTCTACCAAAGAACCTGTTTAGTTTTCCACCAGTGAATGCCGAGTCGGAGCCATGTCATTATGTCATAGTAACACACCAGTACGTCACTGGTTTCAGCCTTCAGTGCCGCAGAGGTGGAAGTGAAACTTTACGGTGTTGATAATTTCATACGGATAGTGCTGGAAATACTTAAAAAAAGCAGAGATTCATTTCTGGGTTTCTCTGTCTGCAGAATGAGCCCATTTGTGTGTGTGTGTGTGTGTGTGTACGCGCATGTTGGTGTGTTTGAGAGTGTGCCTTTGGAAGAAACTCCACTCCAGGAGAGACAGAGAAGAGTTTGAACGCGGAGCCATAAGACAGAAATGATCCTCTCATGTAAGTGAAAAATATATCATTAACCTTCCAGTTTGTTGAATAAAAGAACATGATAAAGACCTGATCTATGGTCAGTTTGTCTGCAGAGGTTTCAGTGTTTCCCTCAGTTTACAGCCCTCAGGCTCCTGCTGCTGCTGCTGCTGCTGCTGCTGGGGAAACTCTGTTAACAGTGTTAACTTTATTTTGATGGCCCAGTAGTGTTTAAAAAGCAGAGATTTATTTCTGCATTACTTTTGCTAGTTGTGACTTTATTTTGCCGTAGAGCGGTTTGCTCTATGGAGTGAACTCATCTTTGTGTGTGCGCTCATGTGTGTGTGTGTGTGTGTGTTCATCTGAGCAAAACTGCAGTGACAAGGGGAACGTTGTGAACAAGATTTAAAATTGTTAGAGATCAATAAAACAAAGCTTTTCATTCTATTAAATGAAAGAACAAGGTATAAAGCTGATCTGTGTCTCTGTAAAATCGACATTAAAGTGGTTGTAAAGTACAAAATTTACTCCTTTGAGGTTGTCTCGTCGTCTGCTGGGACGTCGAGGAGAAAAATTCTTACCGACAAAAAGTGTCGACTAACAACGAGTGTCATTGGGGCGGGGGTCGGGGACTGCATCAACCACGAAACAAGACCAGGTCGTTTCTCAACCACAAACGATTGCTCCAGTTTTTGTCTCCTGGAGTTAGTTCTTAGTTGGTGGAAACACAAAGAACTGGGGCTGAGTCAGACACTGACCTGGAACTAGCACCAGATTGGAAGACAAAGGGGAGAGCAGAGGTCGTTTATGTACCTGGGCACTGAAAAGGTACAAATGGTCCCTCTCCATCCTCTTCCTCTTCTTCTTCATCGTTCCCATTGTTCTCATTGTCCTCATTCTCTGTCTCATTGCCTCCGTCCCGGTCGTCGTGGCAACTGCTGACAGCCCTCTCCACTCCGGACAGGCCGTTTTCAATGCCCCGCCTATTTCCTCCTTTCACTGGGACATCCGAGTCACCATTGGTCAGAGTTCGTGTGTTGATCAGACGCTGCCTCTGTCACACACACACACACACACACACACACACACACACACACACACACACAAACACCCTGTTAGGGTTTTCATCCTGTAAAGTGACAACCAGCTCCTCTGAGTGTACAGAGCAAGTCAACTAAACAGACAAAACTGGCACAAATTGGGTTGAGCTAAAGATCTATGTAAAAGACTCTCTATTCTTGAAAGCATGCTCAAATGGAATTAATGACCGGACTTCAGAGACCCTCACCTTTGGCCACCAAGTAAAAAGAAAAATAAATCTGATTGACAAGAGCTGTGACATAGTTTGCAGAAAAAGTTTTGCAAACTTTTCAAGTAAAGGCATGGACTTGTTGTCCACCTCAAAGTGTAATTGTTGCAGGCTTTACAGTGTGGATTTTAACACGCACACAGGCAATTCTCTGAGGACTTCACTCTTTTCAGTGCAGTCTAGTGCATGTGTCAACCCGTCTCTTTCTTTTCATGTCAAATATAGAACAAAAATAAAAAAAGAGGGAATGACATCTTAACACAAATACTTTCTTAAAAAAAAACATGAGACTCAAAATCTACTGAATGAAAATTACTCACTAACTTTAGCAGAATAAAATAATATGGCTGTGAAGATATGACATTAACAGCGCCATCTTAAGGATCAGATGCACATCTGTGAATTAGAGATACATTTGTAAATTCATGTGTGTTCAAGTCAAATTTCAGTTTTTCACTCTATATTTAGGAGAGCAGCTTTCCAAACTAACAGAAGGATCCTGGAGCAAGTTCCTGAAATAACCCTGGTCTTTTAGCACATCAGCAACTGATGTTCACTTTTATGACCATAAGGAATTTAATTGGTTTTCTTTGATTGTGCAAGCAAACTGAGTCTTTTCTGTCGAAGGTTCAATAAACAGTCTGTTTAGCCTTCTGAACTAAGTGCAGTTAATCAGACTAACCCCAGCTTTAGTTAACACTTTTTTCTTATCACCTCACAACAGTAGTCTTTATATTGATAGAGTTAATATCCATGATGTTTTTGTCATTAAACCACATGATCAGACAATTTCATCTCACAGCGTTGTAACAGTGCTATATTTTTATTTGAAGCCTGATAACAGCAAAAGCTGTCAAACCTCTTCAATGCTCTGATTTTCATTCACAAATGGATAAAAGATCCCATGGTGCTTTTAGACAAACACATCAAATCATTAGCTCATTTATGTTTCACCATTAAATTCCCCAATGACAAACCGGGCTCCATCGTCTCTCTTACAGAATTAGAAAAGCTGATTCTAGCATTTGTTTCCTCTTGACCTGACTGTTGTCTTCCTCTTTTCACTGACCTCACTAAATCCTCCCTTGACCCTCTACTACTAATCCAGGCCTGTTAAGCAGGTCCAGTAAGAAAACTCACATTGCTCCCATTTCATTCTATTAACATTATCTGACAATCAACATCAGAATTCATTGTGGTGACTGCAGACTGTGCTTTTGTTGTCACTCTGAGTTGGTTTTCTTCACTAGAGTTGGGCTCTTTTTCAAACCAAACCCTCTCTCCCTCCGTGGAGGAGTGCCCTCCATCAGAAGTCACACTCTCAGCTAACTGAAGTCTCCTTCATTAAGATGTGCAGTTTAATTACAGCAGCAGCTTTGGGACAAACTTCCCTCTGTCCAGAGGAAACAGGAGTTGTGTGTTGCCATGGTTTCACAGCTGCATCTTGTGGGAGTGAGATACCTGCAAATGATACACTGACAGGTGTGCACATTTCATTTATTTATCAAATTATATTAATTCAAATTAATGAATTATCCTTAAATGTATAACTCAATGTTGAGTCAATTTATTGAGATGTAATCCTAATGTCATCAAATGAGTTGTATTTAATGCAAATACAAGGATAATATTTTTGAATGTCAGAGCAGCAAAATGCTTCTTTTTTGTCATAACTTGAATTTATATCGAAATTTCACAATATATAATATAAGTATAAAATGAGAAAAACTGCGTTAATTTGCTAAAAACTTTTCTACAAAATGACTTTGATCAGTCTTTATTACCTAAGTGCTGAAATTAGCTTAATTATTGTGTCTAAACTCATAAAATACTTTTATTTTTAATCCTACGAGGTCGGAGGATAATGTGCAACTAAAGACATAACAAGAAAATAAGATGTACGACCTTAACTATAAACTGTCTGTGGTCAAATATCCCATGAACACTCAGGAGAAGCAGCAGCCCCACACTTCTCTGTCGACCCCAAGAGGGTGACAGATCAACGGAAAAATGATTCACAACTTCAACGTCTCTGTGAGGAGGACAGCAAAAGAGCGAGGCTGTGTGGTGGAGGTAGGAAGAAAACCAGTGAGGAGCTGGAGTTTCAGAAAAATTCCACTCTGGAAGGTGTTTTCAGAAGTTTGCAGATTGGCTAAAACACTGTTTCTGTGTAAACAGGAGGCTGAAACGCAACAATACTTTTGTGTTTCACCCTCAAACCGTTGTCCCACACACAAGACCTCAGTGAAGTTTCAGTGTAGTTTCAGTGTAGTTTCAGTTCTCATACATGTTATTATTTGGGGAGAGAAACTGTGGATTGGTCAGTCAGGCTCCAAATCTAAAAACATCCAATCTAAAATAGTTCCTTCTGTCAGCAGGGGGGCAGTTTTCCTTTTACCACTGCTTTTAGGCCATGGACTGAACAGAGGTGGTCAGCTACCTGACTGACTGATACTGATGAGCAAACAGAGGAGGGACAGGTGGTTTTTGGTACCAAATTCAAGACTTCATCAGCAAAATATCAACCTCAGTTGTGGTCTAGATGTTCAGACCATACCGATGAAGCCTTTAAATGTATAAAAACATGAAATGACTTAGATCTTAGTGGTGGCAAGTTTGTAGACTGGGGCCTCTGTGCAGCAACAAATCACCATGTTAGAGAAGCAGCAAACTCTTTTTTTCCTCCCCATTTCTAATCAAAGGTGCCAGTGTCAGTCTCCTGTGTGAGTCCTCACCTCTGTGATGAGCATGCGTGAGGCCATGGTGAGGCGGGTCCTGGGGGAGAAGTGGTTGGTGATCATGATCCTCATGCCGGCCTCAGAGAAGGAGAGCTGGTGTGGGTACGCTGACAGCAGCTCGTCCACCATCAGCACTGAGGGCTTCCTGTGGTGGTGTGCTGCATGACACACACACACACACACACGCACACACACACACACACACACACACACACACACACACACACACACACCACACGTGCAATCGTGCAACAAAACACATTTATGACACCATGACAAACTGCTCTGATGGGATTCAAACATAGAGCTCTGCTGCTCTGTGCTCTTTGTTCCAGTTTAACCTGCCTGTGACTGGGATGAGCTGCTAGCATCTCCACTCTGTGCTGCACAGAGCTGAGCTGTAAGCTCACATCCTGAAGGAGATTACTTCTGTCCATGAACACTATGAGCTGGCAAAAGAACAACTTTATCCTCCTCACCATGACTGTGTTTACCTTTCTTCAGCAGCACAGCGGTGGCATCGTAGCCATCGTCGATATCAGCGTTGTTGGCAGCTCCATTCCTCAAACCTGACGAGTTTTTCCTCCGTCTCTCCAGAAAACGAACAACGTAAGAGTTCAACCTGAAACATACCGAGGATAATCGTTCATAATCCAGGCTGTTCGCCTGCAAGCTGAGCTTCTTCTTCACCACTCAAACAGGAAGACACTCATTACTGCTCATGCACTTCAGACCATGCTGACTCAACAGAACTCAGTGGGCCCAACAAAGAGGCCCAGAGGTGGGGATGAAGCTGTTAGCTTGTGACGAAAAACACGTCACTCACGTCACCCAAATTGCCTTCTTCCATCTTAAAAACATAGCCCACATCCGTCCACTACTCTCATTCTCTACCACTGAAACCCTGATTCACTCCTTCAATTCATCCAGACTCGACTGCTGCAATAGCATCCTGTACGGTTCATCATCAAAAGTCCTCAATAAACTCCAGTACATTCAGAATTCAGCTGCCCGTCTACTCACCCACTCCCGGACCCGTGATCACACCATCCCCATCCTTAAAAACCTCCTCTGGCTCCTCGTCTCCCATCGCATCCAGTTCAAAGTCCTTCTGTTGACATTCAAAGCCCTCCATAACCTGCCCCCCCGCACCTCACTGACCTGCTTCACCCCCATAACCCACCTCGTAGCCTACGCTCTGGTCATGAAAACCTTCTCTCTCAGCCCCATAGGACCAAGCACCGACCCTGGGGTGACAGGGCCTTCTCAATCGCTGCCCCCTCTCTTTGGAACTCATTACCCAAACACATCCGTAACTGCACTGACATTACCACATTTAAATCCCAGCTCAAAACTCATCTTTTCAGAATTGCTTTTAACTGTTGATCACATCTTTGTCTTATCATTTTATCATGCTTTACCCTGCGCTGTGCTTCTGCTTTTGCTTGTCTGTTTTGTTTTACCTGTTTGTTTTGCTTGTTGGATTTTAATATCTTTAGATCTGTAAAGTGTCTTTGAGTATTTTGAAAAGCGCTATAAAAAATAAATGTATTATTATTATTATTATTATTATTATTATTATTATTATTATTATTTACTTACTTCATTATCAAAATGTAGACAAAGTACATGAGGATCAGCGTGAGAGCTTCCCACCTGGAAAACAGAGACATGACTGTGTGACTCAGTGTGAGGACTTCAAATCAAAGCAAAGTTCATGATTCACATCAAATAGACTTACCAAACCACTTTTTCATCATATATGAACTGAAAGATAAAAAAGAAAGGGGCAGTCAGATGAGTGAGTTGTTTTGTTAGGAACATTTATGAGGTCTTTTATACATTCCTGATCAAAATCTGAAGACCAGTTGAAAAATTGCACACATGTACACTTTGTGCTGTAGGATCTTAAAACAGTTCTAAGTAGAGTTTAAAAATTAAAGGTCAATTTCTTGCATGAGCAAGGCCTCTCACGACGTACCACCCCTGCTGAGGTTGGACACAGTAAGACAGCCATTTTGAATTTCTTCAAAGATCTTGAGGGTTATGGAACAAAAAAGTCAAGTGGTAGAGCCAAAAAAACTTCACCAGTGCTGAGCCTGAGGATCTGATTGGCTGTTCATCAAGACACAGGATGATCCTTGATCTAAACGAAGGTCGTTATTGGAGCAGACTGCAGCCTAACAACCTTCATGACTGAGGGCCCTGCTCTGTCTGCTAGTGAATGGGTTTATAAACAGGACAAAGCTGCAGTTCACTATGGCCGCCTGACAGAGGACTTCTTCTTCTTCCAGAGGAATAATCTCACTATTTTGGAGCATCCTGTGTGTTCTTCTGATCTAAAACACAGTGAGAACATTATGGGATGGATGGAGAGAGAAGTTTACAAAAATGGACGTCAGGTCCAGACAGCGGATGACAAACATGAAGCATCTTCACCACTTGGAGCAACGTTCCCACAATCCTCCTGGAAACACTCACATCAAACATGAACCGACTAATTTTTGAAGTGATCAAAAAGATCACATGGTTTTTATTTAAAGGTTTTTCAGGTTGTTTTGAGCTGTGGCCTTAAACTTTTGATCAGCTGATGAAAACACCATGTATGTTGATTGTTGCTTGGAACCTTATAAGATCCAACAGTACAAGATGTAAATATGTGCAATTTTTCAACCAGTCGGAAGGCTTTGGCCAGGTGTTGATGTAGTACCAACTACAATTTAGAGTGCATTGAGACTAAACATGAAACAGAAATAGACTTAGAAACAGAGACTAATACACACCAATGGCTCTAAAACGTATGAAATGAAACGGTTTCAAAAGTATCAGGGCAGGTCTGTGTGTGTTCAAAGTTAGCAGAACTTGCGTGTGTGAAGTGGATCCTCACCACGATAAGAGCAGAGATGGACAGGGTGTAGTAGACTGAGTCCCTGAGCAGAGGCCAGCGGGAGAGACGTATGGTCTGACAGAGAGAAACAGGAACAGACAGAAGCACTGAGATGATGCTGAAACTTTTTTTGCCCTGTTGAGTAACACACCCCACAAGGTACTCACTGCTGTGCATGACTAACCAGATAAACTCAGCTTCCTGTGTGTGTGTGTGTGTGTGTGTGTGTGTGTGTGTGTGTGTGTGGTTGTGTGTTTATGTAACATGTAATCTAACAGGATAAAAATCTTTAAAGTATTTTTCTCTTTGACTTGGTGGATTACATCCCTGAACAGGAGGAGGATGTTTATTTCTCACACACTGTTGCTCCAAAATAAGCAGAAGAGATACATCAGCGTAGGATTTCATCAATTTTTTTAATCCATTAGAGAAAAAAAACATGCATGCCAGGGTTTGTAAATAGTATGTAACAGTAATGGGTATCATCTCTGAACACCCAGGGTCTGTTTCACAAAACAGGATAAATAAAATGAGTCTGACCCTGAACTCTGAGTTGATCTCCTCTGAGACAGAAAACTCTGGGTTTCCAGTTCCAGAACAGCTGATTTGAGTTAGTTTCATCAACTCTGAGTAGTTTAGCCTGGCATTGAGCACGTGCATCACCGCTATAAAAGGACAGCATCAATGGAGCCCTGATTAGATGAGTGACCAAGCGGAGTGCGGCGTTTTTTTACCCCATCAGAACTGGAAATCTTAATGTGCTCATATGGCGAATTTGAACATGCTGAACATTACTAGGAAAAAGTGCAACACTGCAGCAGCTGTAAAAGAGAGGGAGACGGTGTGAGAGAACATCACTGCTCAGGTTAATGCGTAAGTTTAAATGTAGTCCTGCAATCACAATAATATTACAGGGAAAACTGCTTGAGTAGCTCATTCATTTATTAATTACAGGTGCAGGTGCAGGAGGAGAAACATAATTGGCAGCAGCTTAAGATGAAATATAAAAACATTGTTCAAACAGAAATCGGAGCCCAGCACACAATATCTGCTGGGATATGAGAGCATGACTAAGGCTGGTAATGTTACAAATGTAAGGATGGATCAGGTTGTGTCTGTAAATGATGGACTGTGATGTGAAACGGTTTAAAAAGAGAATTGTCTGGAAATGTCAGAACATCTATGTGCACTCTGATGATGATCTCCCAAAAACATTTAATTGCCCTGAGCAGGAAAGCGGCACCTTCATCAACAGGGTCGTTGTCAAAAGAACATGCTATGTTTGTGAAAAAAGTCGACTTATATGGTTTTAAAGAACAAACAGCAGAACTGTGTAACACCAAAACTTTCCTGCTGACTGAAAGAATGAGGAAATCAAATATGGTGTGTGGTTGAAAGAGGGTGGAGACCGAGAGAAACTCCAGGTTCATTGAGAAAAACCTGGTCCTGACCAGGTTAGTTTCACAGCGTCTGTTACTACGGTAACTGACCGAGAGCTGAAGTTACCTCTCTCTGTGAAACAGGCTGGAGTTTTCCTTCTTTCTCTGTTAGAGTTACCTCCATTTGTGAAACGGAAAACTCAGGGTTTACCTCATTTCAGGGTTAATAGACTCAGAGTTTTCACTAAACCTGCTTTGTGAAATGGACCCCTGGACTGTTGTATCTGTGTATGTAAATACTCGTCCTTCACCATCAGCTTATCAAGCACTCATCAAGCTGAAATAATATGGAATCAGATTTGTGGCAAAACCATTGAATCAAACGTTTTAAATTGCAAATGAAAAGTAAGACTTTGAGGGGTATGGCTGCCACACAGAACAGCGTTGAGAGCATTGAATTGTCACTCAAAAACTAATTAGCCAATAAGGACGAATTCCTCATAAAGCCAGAATCACATCAAAAACTCAGGCAATACAAACTAAGAGCTGACATTGAGAGCAAAATTCTAATCAGTGAGAGAGAAAAAGAGGCAACTGTAAATGAAAGGACTGATGATAAAAAGGTAAAGTTAGGTCATATCTCTCAAAGTCTTTTTTTTTTTTCAATTTAAAAAGATTTGATCAATGTTTTGGCACAAATCTGATTCCATATAAAGTCAGTAAGTATGGTTGTGTACCTGTACAGCAAAGATCCCACACACTCCAATGATGCAGAGGATGTTGAAAACTGCTGAGCCAACGATGGTGCCAACTCCAACGTCACCTTTGGTGATGAAGACTCCTGCAGCGGAGACAAACAAACATAGATTTAAAGGGTTTACTTCAAAAACATCCAGAATGGTCTTCATCCTGCAAGACTTTGTGTTGACAATGACATGGTTGACATCCCAAATCTTTCTATATACTTAAAATGGAAGATACAGTGGCAGCTTAACTAGACCTAAACAAAAAAAGACACAAAACAAAAAACGAAAAAACACAAGCAAACAAATAAACCATTGGTATCAGACCTTAATCACAGACAGCTCTCTTGATCAGGAAATTTCAGCATTAGGGAAAAGTATTAGTTGATTAGCTGATAATAAAATGTTCCTCTTTTCTGTGCTCGTCACAAACCCCCCTTACACCAATCCTGGCTGTGCGTGAGTGCGCATACTGTTTCTCACCAATGACAGAGGTAAACAGCTCAGGAGCAGAGCTGCCTGCTGCCATAAAAGTTGCTCCTGCAACATCCTCGCTCAGCTGGAGACGCTGGTTGACAGGAAACACACAAACACAGTCAAAAAGTGAAAAAAAGAGGAAAAAGGAAACATTAGTCTGAGCAGATAAACATTCAAAAGCAACGTTCCCTGAGCTTCTGTACAGCTCCTGTGCACATCCAGCTACAGCGCTCTTACCTCACAAATCTTCTCCAGTGAGGGGACAAAGTAGTCGTCGCACACCAACGCCAGGGCATAGAACATGTAGACCGCCTGCAGGGGTCAAAACACACATTAGAGAAAAATCACACACCTGACACTCACTAAAACAGCCCCTCTAAAAATACCCATGCACCACTTTTTGTTTACAGCTGAATGACTGATTTTACCTTTAACCACCTGATGAAGGCTGAACAACAACACACACACATAGTTCTGTAATGAAAAACAACCTCCATAGACAGGACTGCATTTTAAATCATCTATCTTGTGTTTATAATCAGTGGAAGTCTAAAACTCTTCATCCAGAAGCAAAAACACAACACCAACACATGGAGACACCTGCAGCATCTCTCTATGGAAACTGTTGCCGATGCTGTCTTGCTGAGAGTAATGAAGAATAAGGTATCATGGGATGGGAACAGGTGGATGTGAATGCTTCATGTATCAACAGAAGACTGTTGCAAATGTCAAATAAATACAGCTGTTCTAAAGCCACAGGTGTAAACCTTTTCATAGGTAAATTCAGCATTCAAACACAGACCATGAAAAGGCTGTGATTCTGCAGGAGCAAGCTTAAGACCTTGTTAGTTTGTAAGTTTCTTTATCCTTTCAGCAGCTTCTGTCCAGAACTGTGGGGCTGCAACCATCAGATAATACACTGTCTGTCCCAAAAAAAAAAAAGTCGCCACCTAACAAAGCGAAAAGGTTCAAGCCTTCTTTTGGATAATTACAGCATGGGTGATTATCTTTCTACTGGAAACAAGTTATTTAACCCCAGCTGATTATATTATATTATATATAGCATGTTTGTTGCGAAATACCTATCATACATCACATATCAGCATATTTTATTACCGTTTAGCCACATTCTAAATGAATTAAATTGTTCCTTAAGGACAGACCAAAAGCGCGACAAAATAGAATTTCTGAAAAATAACTGATTTTGTATTCTTACTGAACAGACTATTAATCCTTTCTCCTCTTTTGCTTAATTCTATTTATTTCCATATATATTTTACTTTACCCTTAGTTTAACGCATCTGTTACTTCAGTGCTCCTGTATCTTCACCACTGATTGATATAAAATGCTTCATCTGGCAATCTCTTTGCATAATTACAGTAAAACTTAGAAAAAAAGCCACCAGCTGGACTTGTGCTTTCCACAACTTAAAACCTGTGTAGCATGCTACAGAACAGACCCAGCAGAACAGTCAGACTGCAGACTGTACTCAAAATGAGTAGGCAGGATTCAGTTCCTGCTATTAAGTACATTCACATGTAGTAGATAGTAAGCGTTTGGAAAACAGCCTTAGAGTTATTAAACCAATTCAATCACAGCGTCATGTGATCCCACCGTGAACTGAGGGTGAATTTAGACAGTGTGGGTGCTCCACCAATCAGAAATGTTCAGCTTACAGGTCCCGCCCCTTAAGTTCTTGGATCTTGAGAAAGTAACACTTGCTGGGCAGGGCTGTTTACAGGATGAGCTTCTAACTAAACTTCTAACTCCACAACTAAATCTAGGCCCAGTTCTTTAGTCTGAAGAGCATCTAGGAAAACAGTAACGTGGACCTGTGCTTACTCTGATAGGAGCCTGTTCTAAATAATGCCATGTTCATCCTGCAAATTGGTGAATGCAACAGTCAGGAGAATCAAGGTTCCAAAAAATTTTAAAATTTCCTCTCCTCCCTAGTGAAAATGGGCTAGCAGAAGAAAGTAAGGTGTTCAGCTTGACCCTGCAGAATCAGAATCAGAATCAACTTTGTTTGCCAGGTATGCTTTAACATACAAGGAATTTGTTGTGGTAAACTGTGCTCTCTTGTACAAGGTAGTGGTAAGGCATAAAAGGTAAAATAGTAATAACAAAAATTTTGCATGAAGAGTGTTATCAACAACTATAAACACAAAAGAATAGCAAATAGACAAGACTAATATTTACAGGCTAAAAATACGATAAAAGTGCAATAGTGAGTAGTGCAAGAATGCAGATATTAAATGAGGAAGTTTAACAAGTTGCAAAGTGGGTTAAATAAAACAATAAATAATAATTTAAAAAAATATACATTCTGCTGTTACATTAAATATCTATGTGTTTAATCAGAGTACTGTTCTGGGTTCAGGTTCTGAAAAGCAGAGAGAAACAGAAAAAGCAGAGTAAAGAGGGGGGGGGGCACCTCCTCATCTAAGGAGGATGTCCCTTACTCTTGGAAAGAGGTAGAGGAGCAGGAGAAGGAGAACATCTCCTGACACTGTTGTGGTTTAGTGTTCATCAGGGTGACAGCCTGAGAGAAGAAACTGTTCTTATGGCAGGTTGTTTTAGCTCACAGTGATCTGTAGCACCTGCTGGAGGGGAGGAGCTTGAAGAGTTTGTGTCCAGGGTGTGAGGGGTCTGCAGCGATGCTTCCTGCTCGTTTCCTGGCCCTGGAACGGTACAGGTCCTGGATGGGGGGCAGGTCCACACCAATGATTTTTTCTGCAGTCCTTATAGTCTGTTACAGTCTGTGTTTGTCCAGTTTTGTGGCAGATCCAAACCAGACAGTGATGGAGGTGCATATAACAGACTGTATGATGGAGGTGTAGAACATGATCAGCAGCTCCTGGGGCAGGTTGAACTTCCTGAGCTGACACAGGAAGAACAACCTCTGCTGGGCCTTTCTCCTGTTTGTGTCTTTGTGAGGGGTGCACTTCAGATGGGCCCTCTACCACCTAGGGTACGAAACAGTCGGAAGTGAGAGGAGAACAAAGAGTCAAAATGTGAGAGGAGTACTTTCACATTTTCTCCGTCGTCCCTCTTACACCTCGGATTGGTCCGTCCCTACTCGACCATTCCCCAACCGATTTCAAATAGGGAGATGTAGTGACTCGAGGGTCGTACGTCAGGACGAACAACAGCCTCCAAAAGAAGTATGGGAAGTGCAGCCTTCGGTTATCAGGCTCCTCTTCTCTAGAATCATCTACCAGTCAGGGTCCATGAGGCAGACGCTCTCGCTACTTTTAGAAGTTATGTAACCTCTGCTTGCTGTCTGAATCTTTCCAGAGAGAGAGTCACAGGAGTGTAATGTGTATTCGGGGACGAGTTGTAGACGGTTTGTGAAGACATAATGTCGTGAGACCGTCGTTCAAGTCACCCGCAGATGAGAAACTAGCATCACATACACACACACACACACACACACACGCACACAAACAGACACACACACAAACACACAAACAGACACACACACGACACACACAGACACGTTTTGTTTGTGTGTGTGTGTGTGTGTGTGTGTGTGTGTGTGTGTGTGTGTGTGTGTGTGCTGTGTTTGTCTGTGTTTTTGTTTGTGTGTGTGTGTGTGTGTGTGTGTGTGTGTGTGTGTGTGTGTGTGTGTCTGTGTCTGTGTGTGTGTCTGTGCGTGTGCTAATGTGTGTGCCCGCACAACAGTTTAGGAGATAGTGTACCTCACATATCTTCAATTTCTCGATAAGTGCATCACAGACGAGAATAAAATAAAGGTCAGAAAATGTTTCTCAAGACTCTTGAAATAAAAATAACATCTTAAAACAAACCCTAGCTCCACTGAAGTTGGGACATTTTGTAAAATGTAAATCAAAACAGAATTCAATAATTTTCATATCAAGTGTAATCTTTATCCAGTTGCATACACTACAAAGACAATGTATTTATTTTTCAAACTGATAAATTTAATTTCTTTTTTTTAATTTTCACTCATTTTGAATTTGATGCCTGCAACACGTTCCCAAAAAGCTTGGACAGGTTGAACAAAAGTCTGTTAAATTTGCTGATGCTGAAAAAACAGCTGTTTGGATCATTCCACAGGTGAACAGGTTGATTTAAACAGGTGAGTGTCATGATTGGGTATAATAGGAGCATCCCCAAAAGGCTCAGTCCTTCACAAGCAANATAAGTGCATCACAGACGAGAATAAAATAAAGGTCAGAAAATGTTTCTCAAGACTCTTGAAATAAAAATAACATCTTAAAACAAACCCTAGCTCCACTGAAGTTGGGACATTTTGTAAAATGTAAATCAAAACAGAATTCAATAATTTTCATATCAAGTGTAATCTTTATCCAGTTGCATACACTACAAAGACAATGTATTTATTTTTCAAACTGATAAATTTAATTTCTTTTTTTTAATTTTCACTCATTTTGAATTTGATGCCTGCAACACGTTCCCAAAAAGCTTGGACAGGTTGAACAAAAGTCTGTTAAATTTGCTGATGCTGAAAAAACAGCTGTTTGGATCATTCCACAGGTGAACAGGTTGATTTAAACAGGTGAGTGTCATGATTGGGTATAATAGGAGCATCCCCAAAAGGCTCAGTCCTTCACAAGCAAAGTTGGGGCCAGGTTCACCACTTTGTCAACAACTGCGTGAGCAAATAGTCCAAAAGTTTAAAAACAATGTTTCTAACATAAAACTGCAGGAATTGTTGGATTTCATCATCTACAGTCCATAATATCATCAAAAGATTCAGAGAATCTGGAGAAATCTCTGCACGTAAGCAGCACGGCTCAAAACCAACATTGAATGGCCGTGACCTTTGACCCCTCAGGCGGCGCTGCATTAAAAACCCACATCATTGTGTAGAGGATATTAGCACGTGGGCTCAGGAACACTTCAGAAAACCATTGTCAGTTAACACAGTTCATCACTACATCTACAAGTGACAGTTCAAACTCTACCATGCAAAGACAAAGTCANTCTCTGGGCCCGAGCTCATCTAAGATGGACTGACGTGTTGTCCTCTGGGTCAAAGAGGAAAAGGACAATCTGGATTGTTCTCAGTGTAAAGTTCAAAAGCAGCATCTGTGATGGTATGGGGGTGTGTTAGTGCCCATGGCATCATGGGTAACTGTCCCAGTATCTGTGAAGGCAGCATTAATGCTGAAAGGTACAAACAGGTTTTGGAGCAACATCTGCTGCCATCCAAGACACTTTGTCTTTTTCAGGGACGTCCCTGATTATTTCAGCAAGACAATGAAACCAAGACACATTCTGCTCCTGTTACAACAGCTTGGCTCTGTAGTAAAAGAGTGCGGCTGCTAGACTGACCTGCCTACAGTCCAGACCTGTCTCCCATTGAAAATGTGTGGCACATAATGAAGTGCAAAATACCACAACAGAGACCCCAGACTGTTGAGCAATTTAAGCTGTCCATCAACAAGAATGTGAAAGAATCCCAGCTCCAAAGCTTCAAAAATTAGGGTCTGATCCCAAATACCCAGCGTGAGTGATCTTCCAAAGTGCACGCAGCTGATCACAGGTGCAGACCGCCATATTTAAATGGGGATTTAGTGTGTGCTACTGTCTGTGTCCATGAAGAGTATGAAAGAGCAGAGTGGCTGTGAATGAAAAATGACGTTTGAAGCCACAGAGTTGGAGATCTAGGTGGAGGAAATGAAAATAGAGACACAGTCAAAATCTTTTATGGATAAACCTTTAATGTGCACTAAATATCAGCTGCACAGCAGAAATTAGCCAGTCTTCTGTGTTCTTGTGATAAAAATGACACTTCAGGACTTAGTTGAGATTAACTTTAATCTTTTAAACTTAATCACCATGATAAAAGTGCTTTGATTTTGCACTATCACCATTACATTGTCTCAGAAATTCAAAACGGATGTTTAAGTCTTTTATTATTTATCGGCGCATGGGAAACACCTGTGAAGGAACAAAAGTGCTGAGATCTTACTGTTATTCTGAAGTGGGTATTGATAAGATTTTATCGATATTGGTACCCTTATCGATTCTGTTTATCGATCCGATTCTCTCATCGATTCCTTAAGTAGGATTTTACAGGTTTTCTTTGTCAGCAACATTTTATTATGTTTATAAGTCGATAAGTCTTAAATTGGTCACTGGATCTGGATATCTCAAGACATGACTAAATGAATAAGTAAAAAAAAAATCACATGCCACATGACAAAATGTATTATTTTGTTTTATGTTATAGACTGAAGAAAGATATAAAAAAAAGCACTTTTCAGCTTTCTGATAGACAAAAATGATGAGCAGAATCTGAAGGTGGGGACATGATGTTACACACTCTTGAACAGTAGGTGGCGGTATGAACCTGAATGTTGTTGTGATCTGCCATTAAATAGCAGAAGAAGAGAAACCTGAAAACAACTTTTCTGTAATCCTCCGGTTGTAAAACATCTGCCTGTTGATATTTGGACATTTAGAGTTCTCTGTGTTGTTCTAAAAGAGGAATTGTGACATTTTTCTGTGATGAAGGTTGAAATTCTGTTTTGAAACAGAGGCTATATCGATAAATGCTAACCGCTATGTTTACCATATCATTTTTGGTACAATAGTAGATGTAAAACATGTAAAATGTTTTGAATATGAATCGCTTGTGAGACTTATGTACGTTTCTTTGTGTGTTCAGTTTCTTAAGTAAAACTTCAAGCAAAAAATCCTGAAGTAGGTTTTTCTGAAACTGTTATGTAGATGCTAAGCGGAGCTGACTGGAACAGAGTAGAGGACATAAGGTCCGCCTGTTGCGGCGTAAAGAATCAATAACAGGAACCGTTAAGCAAGAACACTAACGATATCAACGGATTGAACCATTTCTTATCGATTCATAAGAGGAACCGGTTCTCGATACCATCCCTATTCTGAAGTCTTCAAAAAGGAAACATAGTTCACCTTATAATTTGCTGCTGACATTATCAAAATGTGTAACTAAAGATATTTTTCAACAATCTAATCATTAATTTTATTATTACCCGCAGAGAGAGAGAGAGAGAATTCAAATCATATATGTTTTCATCATATGGGTGTCATATGTTTTTGTGTTGCTTCTTATTTTCTAAGAATAATTTAGACCTTTCCGGTTGTGGAGATGTCATAACTTTGTCTGTAGTTAGTTGTATTTGACCACAGCTGTTTGTGCGTAAAGCTGTTCCACTTTGCACCTGCCTTTCACACGTGCTAAATATAGACGCTAAAACAGCGCCTGCAAACCGTGTCAGGTTTGATAAATCACTTTGCGGGTGCTAAATGATCACATTTGCATCTCCTCCTCCCAGAATTTGGCGTGTTTTGGTGATCTGCATGTATTCTGCTTATTCATGAAGGTAGACGCACTTCATGAACAGCGTGTGCTGTTTCACTCACATCAAAGACACTGTCCACGTCTGCACCCTGTTAGCAGATCAGCTTTGTGCACACAAATGAGTTTGCATGTGTTTTTGTACATGCAAACCGTTTGTAGATCAGGCCCATAGTGTCCTAAGTTCACAAACACTTATTGAGTGTTGTTGGATGGAAGGGTGATGTCACACAGTGGGAAACATGAACCTGTCCCAGATTTTTAGGAAAATGTTGCAGGCATCAAATTCAAAATGAGTGAATAGTTGCAAAAAAACAAAAAACAAAAACCCAACTTAATAAAGGTTTTCAGTTTGAACAATCAACAAAATATCTTATCTTCATGCTGTATTCTATTGTACTCTTTGGAATATGGATTAAACAGGATTTGTAAGTCATCGTATTCTGTTTTTATTTACGTTTTACAGGACATCCCAATTTCTTTGGAACTGTACAAGAAACTCGCCAGAAATTTTTCTGACTGGATGGATGGACAGATCAAAGTCAGGTCTAAGTTTTCATCTCAAATGTCTTGAAAAAAGAAATTTTCTAGATTTGTCAGGTGAATGTTAGGACATTCTTCTTGCTTCAGCAAAAACAAACACTTGGATTCTTAGTTTTGCATTGCATCAATTTATCATCAGCTTAATCATGTAGTAGACGTGTGATAATTGTGAAGCTAACCAAGGGAAGGAAACAAAAGCTCCTCAAACACTGGCTTCTGTTTGGAACAGTGTGGATTTCAAACAAAGCTGCAGCTCGTACTCACACAGAGGACGTGCAGGCCCACTGCACCATCAACGCGCTCCTGGTTGGTGAAATAGTCCCTGGGGAACTCATGGATAGCTGAAAAGAGAAGAATACACACAAATATGAAAAATTAAGTTCAGATGGGAGAAGGAGATCTCCTGAGGGACTCATTTGTACGAACGGAAACAAACAAATGAAGAGATGTGATCAAGATGGACACTGCAGACTAAAGTCACATGAACAACTGCATTTAATACCCAGCAGAGAGGCAGAGAGCAAAACATCAGGAAGCCATTGTTGGAACCCAGAGTTGTTCACCAGCAACAGGAGAATGAGTTGTGTCATATTTTTATGATCCGTCTTTCATCTCTCCTCCTTGTACAGCTTTTGCCTGTGAGCGATTCATAATTAAACTCTCTAAACGACAGCTTCACGTAAACATCCCAGGGCAAAGGGAAAACAAAGAGGTGGAAAGCTCCAGCAGCACATGCCAACAGCCTCAATCTGTTTTCTATTCAAATCAACTGTGTTTGCAGTTTTCCTCTTTTCATTCTTGACTGTATTATGCTTTAAAATTCATGCTGATGTTCAGAAGTTACATGTACGTATTACATCCTCTTTTGGTGCTCATATTTACGTATGGAGTGTGGCGAAGAGAAACAGGTTTGTCTGATCAGTATCAGGAGCCATCGCTCTGATGCAACAGAGAAAAAATAACTATGGCAGCTCATAGATCTGGGGACTGGATATCCACGGACAGGTTCAGCTAAAACCACTGTGCAGGCCTGGACAATATTGGGAAAAAATGAAAGTGCCATTGTGTCCTGCAATATATACATCATGACATTTTTTTCAGTTTCCTGCTTCTCTCTGTTGCTGGGCCTGGAATGATGAAAACAGACTCTCACCTTATCACCTCTGTCTCCCTCTACCTCCGTGAACACTATTTGCGTTGGCAAAAAGTCTTTATCATGTCAATATCTGTTAATCATTGATATTGATTTATTATATTCTCACAAATAATTCTTCTCACATTTGGTCAGACTTTTTATTAACACCCCCCTGCACAGAGGTTCAATCATGAAATAATACTCCAGGATGTTTATTAAATCTGTGAACATGCTGCGCCTCTCCAGCCTGGACCCAGAGTGAGAAAGAGAGAGAGAAAGTGGTTCACACACAGACTGAGCAGACACACACTGGCTCACAGTTTGTCCTTCTCCTGCGTTTTTCCTTTTTTCTAGGCTTGAATTATCTTTTTCCAAAGACATGAATCAATGAAAAATAATATTTACAGACATTTACAGAACAAGCACAATGTATTTAGTGTGGATGATTGAAAAGAGAAAAAGATTTCTGGAGGAAGCAAAGCAAACTGTGGACAGAGCTTTACTTAGACATTAAGCGACGACAGTTTCAAGTTTTATGGCAGCTCATAAAAAATCATACGGCGTGTGCCGGAGGACGTGAAACTACAGACAAAATGGATGATCAGGAGATCCAAACTTTGATCCAGAAAAACAAACAGAGAGCCCGTTCTGAGTGGAGACAAAGCTGAACAAAGCACAGATCTGGAAGCTGCTGTCTTAAACCCTGAGAGTGTTAAGTGAAGCACCTTATGTGTCATTAACTATAAACAAACTGTCAGATAGTCCAAATCCCTGCTCTGCTCCACTCACATTCACTGCTCCCTCTTTCTTAGTCGCTCGACCACTCACGCTACACATCACTCTGCCTGACCCTGATAACAGCAAGTGAGATGACAGAGTGCTGAGAAGGTGAAAGAACTGAGGTGTTGCATTTAATGTGGTCAAATATATAAATGAATGCTCATTTACATCTATAAGTAATGTGACTGGGAATAGACAGGCTACAGAAACTCAATCATGAATTACCCTGACTGACTGACAAAAAAAGTTGTCACGAAAAAAAAAGGTCACATGCTCAAGTATTTCGTATAAACTTTAATTTTGATTACAGCACACATTCACTGCAGCATTGTTTCAATAAGCTTTGATGTCACAATATTCATTTTTTATTTAAGATTTATCTCCATCCAGTGTTGCAGTAATTTTTCACCAAGATCTTGCATTGATGATGATAGATTCTGACCGCAGCTCAAAGTCTTCTCTAGAACATCCCAAAGATTCTCAATGGGGTTAAGGTCTGGACTCTGTGGGGGCCAATCCATGTGTGAAAAAGATGTCTCACGCTCCCTGAACCACTCTTTTACTGTTTGAGCCCCATGAATCCTGGCATTGTCATCTTGGAATTTGTCCATGTCATTTGGGCACAGACTAACATCTTTACCACCACCACAGGATGTGTCTTTCTCCATGGTTGTTTAAGAATGAGAAGTTACTCATTACATCAGCTGGGGTTAAATAACTTGTTACCAGTTGAAAGTTAATCATCCATGCTGTAATTATCCAATTGGAGGCTTCTACCTATTTGCTTAGTTAAATCCAGGCGGTCACATTTTTTGGCCAGGCAGTGTATAAATCAATGCAAATTTAGATCTATTAGTAATGTGATTGGGTGCAGACAAGATACAGAGACTTAATCATCACGATATATTCTATACCTTGCAATAAGAATATGGCATTTATTGCAAAGACCATACTGAAACAGCATGTTATGCATATTATCAAATCCCCTGCACATGCTCAGTGTGGAGCAGCCTTGAGTGAGATATCACTCTGATCCCACTCTGTTCCCACTCTGTTCCTCCATCCTCAGCCTGACAGAGGTGACAACATGAATCCATCACTAGCCAACAGCACAGCCCATCACAACATGCCAAAATATCATTCACAGACATCATGTGCATTTCCTGTTGCATATGAGTCTGCACAAGAGTGGACAGCTAAAAATAGCCACTGCTGAGCTTCTGTGTGTGTTGGTGTGTGTTTGTGATTTTCTTGGTTTCTTTTGTGTGCGCTCAGTGTTTGTGTGTGTGTTTGTGTGTGTGTGTGTGTGTGTGTGTGTGTGTGTGCCTGTGTGTAACATGAAGGCAGTCCGATGTGCAGTGACATTCTGTCTCTCAACAGCCGTGAGGTTGTGAGTCAGGCAGCTCCAGCCTCAGCCTGCCCTTCATGGCCCAAACACAACACAAGCTTTTCTGCTCATAGAAAGTGACAGCAGCATGGGGGGGGGGTTAACAGCCAACAGGAAAACATGATGCCCCTGAAAAAGTGTGTAAAAAGAGTCAAAGGTGACTTGGAAGATGGTCAGAGAATTAAAAATGCTTCAACTCTCATTCAGCAAGAGAATCAGATTACAATCTGTCAGTTTCACAGACAGGAACATCAGATTCCTCTAGTGTCCACTTGAGGCTGTCTTCTTCCACTGCAAAAATTAGGCAAAGCTACACTCTTAAGACAAATGTGTTAAAAACAACCTGTTAAACTTTAACACATTCTGATTGGCTAAAAGACAACACATTGTGTGTTGAATTGAATACACAGGTGCAAGTCTCAAGTGCAAGTAAGTCTGTTTAAGAAGGGTCAAATCATTGGCATTAAGCAGAGAAGACATCTAAGGAGATTGATGCAGAAATAACTTGAATTGGGAGTCTGGGGGAATGGAAGATGGTCAAGAGGCCTGATGAGTCCAGATTTACTCTGTTCCAGAGTGATGGGCGCATCAGGGTAAGAAGAGAGGCAGGTGGAATGATGCACCCATCATGCCTGGTGCCTACTATACAAGCCAGTGGGGGCAGTGCTATGATCTGAGGTTGCTATAGTTGCTCAGATTCAGCAACAGTATGTGCTCAAAATAATGAGGTCAGCTGACTACCTGAATATACTGAATGAGCAGGTTATTCCATCAATGCAGTTTTTTCTACTTGATAAGAATCTGGTCAGATGACTTTATTTAGAGCCAACTCCAAAAAGTTATGCCTCACTAATGACAGTTAATCTTTCAAGAGTTCTATAAGACGTACCTTCTCTCAATGGTTCGCAGGATTGCATACTTTCTCCTCCTTCTCAGTTGATGAGGATAAAGTTGTCGTCTAATTAAAAAACTCAGAAGACGACCCCGGATCAGGCAAGTTGTCGCTGCTGGTGATATAAAATCACCAGTCACATACAGATGAGAATGAGTATTTAATTCATGACTGACAACATTCAAGCTGCGCGCTGATCAACATGCTGACCTCAGACGCCCACTGACCAAATGACCAATCACTGTAAACTACGAAGATGTTGTTGATGACGACATCAGACGTAGGTTTGACACTCAAGTCTGTTAGTCCATTTGCAGTAATGACTGTGTGAAACCGTGCCAGACTGTATCAAATGTATAATGGAAGAAAACACAGACCTTGGTCTGGACCAAGGTCCAGACTTTCAGGTGTGAAAACACCCAAAGACTCCTCAGTGAGGCTCCAGAAGACGCCCCTCAGGACTGTTGTGATTGTATTTCTCGAGCTCTGGAGCTGAACGTGTCTCATCAGTATGCACAGATACACAGTGTACCGGTGTATGTGTGTGTGCCTGTGTTTAGAGAGTGTGTACTGGGCTCATATATTTGTGAGTGTGTGTATAAATACTTGTACATCATGTGTCAGGTGTGAGACGATATAGAAAAAGGGCGTAATTGTTTTCTTCCCTGTATGCTGTGAATCTATATTTGCAGTCATGTTGTGCTTCTGCACATGTGTGTATCCATGTGTGTGTGGGTGCGTTGCTTTGGCACTCGCTCTTTTTGCTTGTGACATTCTTTAAAAGAAGTTGCAGCTCTTTTTTCAGAGACAAACCCTCTGACTGACTTACTGCCTCTGTGTTGACCTCTGTATTGACCTCTGTGTTGACCTCTGTGTTGACCTCTGTGTTGACCTCTGTGTTGACCTCTGTGCTGCTCAGCTGCTGTTCTTATGAAGTCAGATAAGGTTCAGGCTGACGTCTTGGTTTCTCAGTTTCTTCAGGTGGAGGGGGAAGGTGTGGACCAGTTCCCAGACTTCATGGTCTGTATGGTTTGTATGTGCACAACACAGGATTCATCTGATGAGCAACAAGCCTGCAGTTAAGCACTTTTTGTCATGGATGAATATAAGTTAAAGTCAAGCAGCTTTGAAAGTGTAGATTAAACACACTCATATCACTGCATGCTGAAAGTAGAAAATCTCTTCCCTGAAGCCCAAATTGAAGTTTATGACCTGCAGGCTGTCAGTGATGTATACATCAGTGCTTTCTGTTTAAACAAACACAGCCTCCATCTTTGTAAAGTACTAGGTTGTACGAAACAGATCTAGTGAAAAATAATCCAGCAGTTGACACTGGCTCTACAGTTGTGCTCATAAGTTTAAATACCCAGCAGAATTTATGATTTCTTGGCTATTTTTCAGAGAATATGAATGATAACACAAAACTTTTTCTTTCACTCATAGTCAGTGGTTGGGTGAAGACATTTATGAACAAAGAACTGTGTTTATTCTTTTTAAATTATAATGACAACAGAAACTTCAAGAATGACCCTAATCAAATATTTCCATCCTCTGGTGATTTTGTCCTAATAACATGAACATAAGTCGACACAAATAGGTTTGAATGTCCACTAAAGGTAACCATCCTCACCTGTGATCTATTTGTTTGTAGTCAGTGTGCGTGTAAGCTCAGTGAGTTTCTGAGCCCCTGACAGACACTTGCATCTCACTTGCATCTTTCATTCAGTGCAGCACTGAAGTTTGTGGGTTCTGAGTCATTGAGGAAAGCAAAAGAATTGTTAAAAGGATGTTCATAGGGAAAGTTAATCCAACTGTATAAAACAGGAAAGGGATATAAAAAGACATCCACGGAACTGAGGATGCCAATAAGTAGAGTTCAAACTCTTATTAAGAAGTGGAAAATGAGGGATTCTGTTGACATCAAATCACAGTCCGGTAGACCAACAAACATTCCAGCTACAACTGCCAGGAAAATTGTTCGAGATGCAACAAAAAACCCACAAATAACTTCAGCTGAAATACAGGACTCTGAAAAAAAGTGGTCTGGCTGTTTTAAGATGCACAATAAGGAGGCACTTGAAGAAAAACTGGCTGTATGGTCAAGTCGCCAGAGGACAGTATTTTTTATGCAAATGCCACAAAGTTTCCTGCTTACAATACGCCAAACAGCTCAGAGACAAGCCTCAAAACTTCAGGAACAAAGTCATTTGGAGTGATGAGACCAAAAGTGAACCTTTTGGCCATAATCATAAATACATCAGCTGATTTATCATGTTTGCATTTACAAAATTATGTTCCATTCTAGAAAAAAGCTGAGCTGATCAAACATCTAACAAACCTGTTTTTGAAGCTGTCCCTCTATATTTCATTGTGGTTTGGTCTTTGAAATGCATTATTCTTATCGTCATGTGGCATACACTTCACTGTCTGACTGTTCACCCCCTCCTTCTTTTTGTGTCATGCATGCGTGCAATGTACAGATGTCACACAGGATTTATGTTCCTGCGTTTCTCTGCTCGCTGGATAAAAGCGTCCGCTAAGCACTTGAAATGTAAATGTCAAAATGCTTCCCCATATCAAAAAGAGTCAGTCATTTATGAGCATCCATCATGATTTAGGATTAAATAACCCCATATGGCAGCTGGTGGTCTGAGCATCATCCCTATGCTGACGTCACCTCCTCATACTGTACTAATCTTGTTAAAAAAGGCACATCAAACAGAGAGGGGGACAAAGTGTTGCATAATCTAAGGATTTAGAAAGAGGAAAAAAATCTATGGTTTACAGTTGCTGCTGCATTAAGGTATAATCTGAGTTCGCTGCCGTTTTGCTGGGTTAAGTGCAGACTGTAGCCTCTCCAGAGGCTTTGTGGTGACTTTAGGAAGAGACACACCGGCTGCTGATGGTCCACAACAGAGGAACAGAGTCCTGATTGGCTCCAGCTGAACATTCAGAGAGAGCCAGGACAGTGGCATGATTTACTTTAAGCACATCAACAACTGATGCAACAAATCTCCCCCAGAATGGAGTTTCAGTGTCTTTATGCATTTGACTGTACATTTAAATATGGAAGACACGCCTCCATTATGTCACATCCAAAGAAAAATGATACCAAATTAAGTGGCTGGGACTCACTGTTAGTTGAAGTGAGCTGATAAAGAGCAGTTTGTTAAGATGAACAAGTAAATAAACAAGAGAATCAAACTCTGTGGTGTGAAACATCACAGCTGGTGTGTTCAGGGACTGGTACTCCCTCTAACTGCTGTTAGCAGAGGCGTTAGTCATTTAGCTGTCATGTGTTATGAGACTCATGCGAATAGAAAAAGGTCTGTTTTACTTCAAATAAATGTGGCAATGTTTGCTAACAGTTGGTGGGGCTTGTAACACTTTGTGTGCTCTGTCGATCTGAAGTTTTGTCTCGTTTGAATGCATTTTGCAACAGAGAGCAGTCCTCTGGGGAATCAAACCCTCAGTCCTTTCCAATCACCTCCCTCATCTGTCTCATGAGTAGTCAGTGTTGCCAGTTCCTCAGTAAGAAAAGCTGCTATTGGATGTCCTAGAACTTCCTAAAAGTTACTTTAGACATCACCGTCTAATTTTCATAATAAGCAATTTACAGCTAATTGTCCTAGAATCTGTGGGAGAGAAATAGCATCATGGGTAAGAGACAGAATGCAGGTATTAAACAAACACCATAAATATTTCAAAAACTACAAACTTTCTTCTGTTGATTCTTCTTTTTTTAAATGTCAAAATATCGACCCTTCTCTTTCATACGGCCTTGAGGCCAGCAAAAGTGGCACGAAAGAGACAAGTACATGCTTGATTCATCTGCATGCAGTCACCTAATCCAACTGCAGCTGATAGGGACTGCTCCCAGTGAGGGGGACTTGTCCGCCTGTGAGTGTTTAGGGGCTGGGGGACAGGGCCATTGTTAAAAAGAGTAAGCTCAGTACGTGATTTCATGCTAGAGCCACCAAACTCCAGGAGTCGAAAAGTCACTAGATTTGTCAGTAGTTGCATTTTTGTAAAAAAAAATTGCTGGAGGAGTTTGAATAGTTGCCAAATGTAGTGACAAAGTTGCTAAGTTGGTAACACTGGGAGCAGTTCAGTATTTTGGTGCAGCAGGGATGAATATTGGGCTACAGTTTGGTACCTGCTTGATCTGTCCACAAAAAAAAATAATGTTGTTAATGGTGTGAATGAACAAAACCTTCTTCAGCTCTAGTTTAGTGCTCCAGCAGACATATAGTCACAATAGTGTGCCCCCTGAAGTTTGGGAAAGGACAGCAACAGATACCAAAGGACCCCATGCACAGTGATAAAGAACATAGAAGCTGTTCTCTTGTACTGATTCCTCATTTCTGTGCATCATATTTGTGCAGGAACCATCATCCAGCCTAAAGAGCTTCTAAGTGAATGTGTGACTGTGCCATGTCAGTGACAGGCTCTTTATCCATCCTTCCTGCTTCCACTTCTGCTTTAACATCGTGCCTTGTTATCTTTTGAAAAGGTCAGGGAAAATATGTTAAAACTAAATCTTTATTAGCTTCTGGAATTATTACCATTTTTTTCCACCACTCTCATTCATTTATGTTAGTATTCAGGACTACTTTGTTTGTAAGTTCTTGACCTGTACACACAAACTCATTCTCTTATTTAGAAATTCAAAAAGGTTATGTGATTCCATCTAATCTCATTAAATTTTCCAGTGATTCATTATTGTTTGTGCATGTGTACTTCTTAATGCCTGAATTAAATGTCCAAAGTGATTAATTAATTTGTCTGAATAGCATTTTATTGGTCTACTCTGATTGTCTTACATATTTTGCTCCTATTATTACACACAGACTTCCGGGGTGTGGGAAGATTCTGAGTAATAATCATTTTCATGACCTTCGAATTGGACTCAGGATTCCAGTGTCCAAGTCCTGATGAGGGTTTGGAATCAGCACCTCTCAAAGATGAGACCATAATATCTGGCTCACTGTCATTATCTCAGGATTCATTCTTTCATGAACTTTTCCTCCTGTGTTAAATCCCTCAGAATCAGTTCATCCACCTGCTCGAGTCTTTACATTCAGAGTTTGTTGAGTCACACCTGCAGAGGTTTGATGAAATGTGTCCATTCATGTTTGAGCTTTTGAGAACATTCATTTAATCTTGATTTCTGAGGGTTTACAATCACTCTCCAAAGTAAACATCTTATTTATGTGACAGCCTTTCTGCCTGAACAGAGCTGCTGGTTGTCATGTTTTCTGTTTGATGTAAAGACTTCTTCTTCAGCCTTTTTGGCCTCAACAGCAGCTTCAGCTAGCAGAGCAAGTGGAGGTGATGGAGTTTGCTCCGAGCAGAGTCGGGATCTGGGCCTTGTAAGGGCTCTGTGCTGCTGACAAGGAGCTTCATCAGCAGAGTCTGGTTTCGTGGTCAGTTCCCCAATCTTGACCCCACCCTCCAGGACTGAAACCATGAGGTTCAGCTGGCAGAATAATTGAGAGGAAGATGAATCTGGGGCCTTGTACTGAGCGATAAAGGCTTGGTTAAATCAGCCTGGCTGATTTTAGATGGTTCATTGTTTGCAGGAACTGGTGGTGGCTCCACCATGACAGGCTCTCCTCCTTCACCTCCTCCTCCATGACTGAAGCCTTAACACCAAGCGGGGTAACTAGAGATGATGGAGAGTGCTCTAACCTCATAAGACCTGAGCTTTAGTCCATCTTTTTACAGTTTTATTTCTTTTTGCTATTAGGGATGAGTAAGACCTAAGACATTCTTCGTCTTTGTAAAGGAACTTGTGTTTTTTTTTATTAGTTAGCTTTTAGTTTTCACTTATACATTTTTTTTTTACTTAAATAGACTGTTTTTTTTCACTGAAATTGGTGCGAAGTAGGGAAATCAGTAAAAGATTTGGTGAATATGTTAATACGGCCATCGGGTCAAAGTTTTGAAAAATGAACTTTCACAGGTGTGAGTGGCAGGAATGTAATGTCCACATGTGTGGATGCTGGGTCTTCAGAGGCTTCAGCAGAGTCTGGTTTGCTGTCTGTAACTCAGTTTGAAGGTTGGGCTGACAGGTCTTTAGAAACAGCTGGACTCATGTGTATCCTGGCAGGTCTTCACTGAGTCCTGATTGGCAGTGATGGCTGGAGGCTCATCAGCAGCTTTTTCTGTCTGATTTCAAGGCTCAAACAGCTCACACATGGATTTTGCTGTAACAATTCAAAGGAGTTTACTTTCCTCCTCAGGGTGTCTGCAAGCAATATCTGCCTCACCCTCTCACTCGTGGTGTGGACCATGTTGGCTCTCACACACTGGGTGGAGGCGACCTGATGAAGAGCCATGCAGAGAGACTCAGAGCAACATGGAGGACAGCCTTGTGACTCTACAGCCTCTTCACTGAGCCTCTGAGAGTATGTCAGAGGATATAATCTTTATTAAGGATGAGTATGGATCAGGTTTTATTGATACAATTGCTCTATTGACTTTGCTTATTGATCCGATTCTTTATGATTATTAGTTCCTCCTGTAAAATTTCTGTGTGCTAAAAGTAGGCTCTCCAGGTTTTCTGTCAATGAAATTTGATTGAGTTTATAAATAAATATAAAATTGATCAATGGATTTGGATACTGTATCTCTAGGCGTAAATGAATAAAATAAAGTAAAAATAGCCCGTCAAGTGATGTCAATGCGTTGTTTTGTTGTATGTCGTTAACTGAAGTAGGCCACCTAACAATGCTTTGAGTTGTTCAGAACCTCAATCTTGCCGTAGTTATGCTGAAGTTTTTTTGTTTCCTGTTATGAAAACTTTTGCCTGTTAATATTTTAAAAATTTGAGTTTTGACCAATGTTCACAAAGAGTAAATGTAATGTTTCTGTGATCAAATTAAAAATTTTGTTCTAAAACCAAAGTTATATTGATGCGTGCTAACCTCTTGCATATATATGTTTTCAACATTGCTTTTGGAACATGAGCAGATGTGTAACATGTTGAATATATTGAATCTGAAACTCTTGTGAAACAGTAATGCGCATTTCTTTGCAAGTTTAGTTTTACAGCTTCTTCAGTAAAACTTCAAGTGGAAAATCCTGAATGAGAGTTTTCTTGTGTAACTGTCATTTATCTGATGAGCTAAGCTAGCTGAATAGTTGATGTGATGTAAAGGATCAATTTGGAAATTGTCAGAAAAGAGAATACTGATATCCATGGATTGAACCATTTCTTATCATTTCTTAACAGGAACCAGTTCTTGATACCCATCACTAGTCTTCATAGGTCCTATAGCTTTTCAAGGAACCCAATCCATGACTACCTTTTGAGAGCTCAGCTTTTTGAGGGCAGCTACAGATGCTTTAACTTTCAATTTCTGATTTCAGTTTGATCTACACTGAAAGACACACTTGTCTTGACTTGATGCGGTCACTTGTCAAATCCCCTGAGCAGAATGAGATCGATGTGGATTGACCTTAGTGGAGAAGGATAGCTCGTCACTCCGGGGGCAGAGAAATAACAGTCGACCCCCCCAACCCCAACTTAGGCCGCTGCCAACCCCAACACTTACGTAATGCCAAGGGAGTTACATAAGAGCTCAGCAGCTCAAAGACAAAGACTCACGTAAAGAGAGAGAGAGAGAGAGAGAGAGAGGGAGAGAGAGAATAATCCTATACATCATTAAAAAGACCTCAGGGGGCTGCAATGTTTTAAGTGCAGCAGAAAGAAGAGGCTGTATGCAGATGACAGATGGTTTTTCTCGTATTTACAACAAAGGATGCTCTACATCTGTTTCAATGACACACCCACATTTCTGCAAGGAGAGAGAGAGATGCCAGAGACAGACAGCGTTCTGTACAGTTCTTAAACACCCATCACCAGTTTACATCCTCCTCGAAGTTGGAGTGTATTCACACACAACCTTTGCCTTGGCGTCTTCTTGGCTCTTAAATGCTCTAGAGTGTGAGTGCAGGGCCAACAATGCTATCCTGAATTTATCATCTCACTTCTGTGCTGTCATTGGTCCCTGTGTTTATTCCCTAAACCAAATCAGCGCTTCATCTTCATGAACACAGCAGCTCATCTATGAGAGAAGTGGGACACACTACTTGGTCCTGTGGCCTTGTGCCTGCTGGTGTTTAATAGTTAAGTGAACAAGAAAAGCTTGTAGCTCCACACACACACACAACACACACACACATAAACTGCAGCATGTGGTTACGTTTATTTCCTGCCACAAGTGCTTACAAGCAAGTGGGTGGTATTACCTAACACGTCGAACATTCGTCAGAGGGAACAAAAACCTCAACAACCCCTCTGATATCCATGTGAAGATCTCTGACGCCATTTACAAAGGACTTAAAAAGTCTCCAACAGGTTTTCCTTCTGTGGCTGTAACAGGCAGAAGAGGAGGAGGAGAAGGAGTGAGCTACAGTCCAGTGTGAGCTTGCCTCCTCTCATCTGCTCTAAACTCTTTCCCAGAAGCCCCGGGCCACAATTAGCACCAGAGGTGGCTCAGTGAGTGTGATCCAGGTTCACAGGGGCCCACCCCTGAGCTTCAGGAGCAGGCAGCTCACCCCACCACTGCCCTGCTCCTGAGCTGGGAACTCATTTCTAGTCACGGACAGTCTTAGAGCGGGGTTTCTCAACTACGTCTCACCGTTGGACAAAGTTGAAAACCTGTACTTTTAAATGGCACAACACCAATTTTAACAACTCCAACAGTGGTACTTTGTTATCCTTTTAAAATGATCTTTTCTATTAGGACAAAGACTTTAACCCCTGAAAAAGGCGTTTTCTTTTTGAAAGCACTGCCCCATGCTGGGGTATTTAAGGGGCCGTTTACACAGGACCGGTTTTAGGGTGAAAGGCAAAAGTATTGTTGCATTTCAGCCTCCTGTTTACGTGGAAACGGCATTTCAGCCGACCTTAAACGCAATTTTTTGAAAACAGCCTTCAGAGTGGACCGCCGTTTCCACTGTTACCGTGTATTAAACCTCCACTTTGTCATGCAAGAAACAAAAAACAACAACTACGGCGACCTACCGTTCATTCTTGAGCTGCTGAATCTCCTGACTATCTTCCAACAAAATGTGCAAAAATTGCACATTTTGTTGGAAGAGGATGGTCATGCTGAGCTGTCATGAAATATAAATTGTCCAGCCCTGAGCTAAATTCTGAAATAAAGATGACAGAATATGAGAAAAACACCTGATCCATCTTCTCCATCAGTAGAAGCTGCAGGTGTCCACACCAGACAGAGACATGACTCTGTTTGTGGTGTCTCTGTCAGGATGCCTTCACTTTCAATCACTCCTCTCTCAATCTGACAGTCCCACCACTGTGACAGGCTTTTAACAAGCTCTGGACAGAAATAGGCACTCCCACTGCGTCTGTGCTTTCCTGGCTCAGAGTAAACAGAGTATGTCGTCCCCACCTTGAGGGAGACATCACGGAAATGCTTCAGTTACCCGCTGCAGGAGCTGAGGGAAGCTAGAAGAGATGGGAAGAAAGGAAAAGGAGTGTGGATTTCTACTTCCATAGAGTCAGGTCTGGCTCAAACAGACCATTGTAAGAAGACAGAGAGTAAAAGAGTGAGAAGAAAAAAGATTCAAAGATGGATGGAGGGTATGAACTTGTGTGGGGTGCTCTGTGGGTTTCCACAGGGAGAAGTGACAGGGGGTGCTGGTTTTTGCAGCCAGTGGACAGAGGAACACACTGAAAGCTTGTTGGCTGTGTGTTGGTGTGTATGGGTGTGTGTTACTTCCTTGCTAAAGGTTACATGGTAATACTGGCATTTAATCAGGGAGGCAGCAAACGTGGGCAGCAAGAAATCAGATTATGACCTGCGCTGACCCAGGACTCATATTATACAGGAGAGAAAGATCAATCCCACACCCCCCCCACAGCCTCACCTGTGGAGCACAGGGTGTGAAGGGTGCATGTATGATCCATTTGCTCCTTATCATATACTTCAAAACCGTTATTGTTAGAGACCCAAATAAAACTGCCCTCACTTATAGAGAAGGGTCCTCTGATGTTCCATAGTGTAAACATTAATATATAATAAGTATCTATGCTAAATGTGCTTACTCTGAATGTGTGCAGATTTTCAAACCTTAACATATATAAATTATGAGGCCACACTAAGTCAGACAGAAGTAAGAGTTTTTCTAGTACACCAGTGAGAGAAGAAATTAGGTTTTTGAGCTTTAAATCATGTAAAGATACTACAGGTCATGTCAGTAACATTGAACGCCATCAGGACCGTCAAGTAGGCCTGTTGTGATTAACAATAAATCAATTAATTGCACGGTAACTAAAAATGAGCTTGATAAGTCTGCTGGGCTTGATAAATTCTTATTTACCAAAGACACTGGATAATAAGTTAATTTTTCTGTATCTGTCGCAACTGACTCCTAAGGATGTTTCGGGACGTCAGTTTGTAATTTTCTTCATAGTTGTGTTTCTTTCACTCTCTGCTGCTGCTTCTCACAGCAGCAGCTCCCTCCCTCACCCATCCAGAAAACTCTCCTGCGCATGCCTGTTTTTTTGTATCGAGGGATGAGGGAAAAAAGTACTTGCACATCCCATCGGTCGCAGGTTGTGAATTTTTGGGCTTGTTTTATCAAGCGTAGTTTCTTGTTTGGGCTTTGCTGCCTGTGTGATCCTCGCCTGATTCTCTGTATGAGCTTCATTGTGTTATCTACAGCTGAAAACCAAAATACTGCAAGCTGAGATGTTTCCAGAAAACTAATTAAGTCTTAGAGCGTCACCTCAAACATATAGAAACATCTAATCATAGACCCAGAATGAAATTCTGAGCTGCAAAGTAAACACAGGGAGGGGGGAAATCCTCAAGTTGCTGTGTTGTAGTTAAAGACTGCCAAAAACAGCTCACGGAACATTCATACGTCTCATTCTATTGTTGCTCAGCTAACGTCCTGTTATGGACCTGTGTGTGGAAGAGTTGTGGTGTGAGGGAGTCAGAGCTGGACAGAGATCTTCTCATTTACCCTCCTGTTTCTGTAACCTCTACTCTGACAATATGTGACTGTGAGCCTGCTGCTCAATTACAAACACATTTGTGGAGGTGGAATACTTGTAAAGAAAAGGGTCCTCAGGCAGTCAGAGGGGACAAAGAGGAAACAAAGAGGAGGAGATAACTGGCAGAGTATAGATCATCTTTCTTTCTTCTGGATTATTCTATTAAAAAACAGAGATGACTTCCTCTCAAAGTCACCTAAGAGCAGAGGTAGAGAGCAGGGGTAAGGAGGCAATGATGTGATGATGAGAGCTAACAATAACCTGGTATCCCTTATAAACTGATATGAAAAAAGACCACTTGGACTTCTTCCTGCCTCATTTTTGGGTTTTGATAGGATTTTTGTACCATCATTAGTACTATGTAAGAGTAAAGTAGCAGAAAATTTGCCACTTTCTGTACCTGATGATGAATGTGGGTAATTTTGTGCCTACCATTTCACTTTCAGTGGATGCTCACTGTACCTCAGAGATTTGGATACAGAGGGAAGATGTGCTGCACTAAGAGTGAAGAGCAGGAGTGAGCTATGAGTATGAGAAATGTACAGAAGACAGACTTCTCAAGTCAGAAATCAAAGAACTGAAACTTTTTGCTTCAAGTTGTGTGTTAAGTTTTACTCACCAGAGTCACTGCTTTTTAAACACAAGCTGTGTGGGCTGTGTGTGTAGAGGAAAATATAAACATATAGAGCATGAAGGTAAAGGAAAGAAGGGAGAGGCAGCTCACCGAGGACATCTTTGAAATCTGACTTTTGTTCTTCCTGAACTGAAGCATTTCAGCTCTGGTTGCATGAAACACAGACGTAGGTTGGTTTTGTTCATAAAGGCGCTGATCCATCACTTGTGACAGTCTTAAAAGCCCCAGTGTTGATGCACGGCTGCTACAGAGAAGCATTTCAACTCCACACTTCAGATGGAGAGACAGAGTGATGTGCAGATGAGAGAGGTGCTGATAGCAGGCAGAGAGATGTTACCACAAATCTGATGATGACACAGGACAAAGACTGATGATTGTGGAGAAAGGTTTGTGCATTATTGTAACACTCTATATGCAGTGGAAGTGAGAACTTAGTGAAGTTAGTACATATAGCAGGGTGTGATGAACCATAGGGAGCTGTATACAAACAGACCACAGCTTCTCCTGTGACTCTACACTCTTACAAAACACTATGCATTTACAAATTTGCACTCATCAGCCCAGAAGCTGCACATGAGACATACTTGGACGTTCCAACATGACAATGATCCAAAACACAAGGCCAAGTGGACCTGCCATTGGCTACAGCAGAATAAAGTGAAGGTTCCGGAGTGGCCATCTCAGTCTCCTGACCTCAATATCATTGAGCCACTCTGGGGAGGTCTCAAACCTGCAGTTCATGCAAGACAGAGCAAGAATTTACAGGAACTGGAGGCTTTTTGCCAAGAAGAATGGTCAGTTTTACCATCTGAGAAAATAAAGACCCTCATCCACAACCAGCACAAAAGACTTAAAGCTGTCATTGATGTTAAAGGGGGAAGTGTGAAAAGGCTCTCCATGCCTTTCCACTGGTCCCATTCTCTCCCACAGCACTCTGATCAGGTTGAGTGAGCTCCACCTGTGACTGTGTGGGCAGTGTGGAGCTCAGGTCCTTTCTGATCACCAAACCATTTCCTTTGTCTTTAACTTTGTTTAGGTTTTCTTTCTAGTTGTAGATATTTGAGTGTCTAATTTAAGGGGTTTAGTTAATTGGGGTTTGGGAAGTCTCGTTAGTTTATGTTATGTAATTTTGATTGTCCCCTTGCCTGGGCGGCTGTGTGGCAGAGTCATGAACTTGCAATTGGGGGCAGCCATTTTGAAGAGAGCCTGCTGTGAGGCTGGATTTTTTTTTTCTTTTTTTGCCTTTTTTCGGGTTATCAGTTCTGTTTGATTTACTCCCTACATTTTAGTTAATAAAATCCACCTCATCTGGATGATGAACTCTGGATGATTCTTTTTACTTTTTGGTTGCATCCCCTGTTTCAAAAGGACACAAAAATCCTGCTGTTTGTTCAGTTGAAAGAGTTATCTTACAGGGTAATACATGGTAATAAGAACTGGGGTATGCAAACTTTTGATTAGGGTCATTTTGGAAGTTTCTGTTGTCCTTATGATTATAATTTAAAAATTAAACGAGCATTTTGTTTCTCCTGGATCCTTGTTTGATTCAGTTTGCCCTGTATCTGTGAAACCCAGCACTGATGTGTCAGTATGTGTCCGTGAGGCACCAGTGAAGACAGGCTTGTCTTTCAAATTTGTCCCCTTTTTCTGTCAAGGATGCTAGTAAGGCTTTGAGAAATCTAGATCCAAAAAAAACTCCAGGACCAGACTTGCTGGATCCTTTTCTTGAAACTAGCAGCTGATTTTATAACAGAACCACTTACATATCTTTTTTAACTTTACAGTCGTTTCCAAAGAAAACTCCAAAGATTTGGAAGTCTGCTTTTGTCCTCCCTTTCTTGAAAGGAAGTGACCCCTGTATTTTAAATAACTACTGGCCAATATCTAACTAGTCTGCATTGGTAAAAATCCTTGAATGTCTTGTAAGTGATAAGATGAAGGAGTTTTTGTACAGCAATGATATTTTATTACCACACCAGTCAGGATTCAGGGAGGGGCACAGCACTGTCACAGCTGCACTCAAAGTGGTAAATGACCTTTCAGTAGAACTGGACGAGAAACAGCACTGTGCTGCATTTTTTATTGGCCTGTCCAAAGCTTTTGATACTATTGATCGCAATGTTTTAAAATTTAGACTCCTGACCCCTGGAATTTCAGAACAGGCTGTTGCTTGGTTCTCTAATTGTCTTAGCAGTAGATCACAGTGCATTAGGAATGATGGTGTTTGCTCTGAAATTATATCTGTTCACAAGGGTGTGTGGGCTCTGTTCTTGGTCCACTTTTATTTTCAATCTGCAGAAAAATATTGACAGGAATGTCTCAGATGCGACATTACATTTTTGTGCGGAAGACACAATTGTGTACTGCTGTGCACCATCTCTTGCACAAGCAATGGAAAATTTAAGTGCCTTTGTAACCCTTCAGAACACACAACATGAGCACATGAAAACAGCATGAGAGCAACATAAAACTTGTCTTAAATGCAGATAAGACCAATCTTATGCTTTCATCCAGATCAAAGGCTGGATCACAAAATATTTCAGTGCTGTCCACTGTCGATGAGAAAAAGATTGAAATTGTACACCGCTAAAAATACCAGAATATACTGATCAATGAATCCTTGAATTTTAAATCTCATATTCTGTGTCTTGTGAAAAAGCTGAGGCTAAAACTGGGTTTTTCTTTCAGAAACAAGTTGTTTTTCTTTTAAAATAGCAGCTTGTTGCTGCGACGTTCTTACCTGTCTTAGATTATGGTGATCTTTTGTACATGCACACCTCAGCACAGTGTCTGCACATGCTTGATACAGCCTCCCTTTCCTCTTTGAGGTTCATAGCAAACTGTAAACATCTGACTCATCATTGTGAATTGTACGGTCAAGCTGGATGGCCCTCTGTTTATGTGCTTTTTTCCAGCAAAAGACGACTGGACAGTACTCTTTGGCAACTCAGGACCTTTTGATGCTCACTGTCCCAAATGCGGGGCCTGAAATAGGGCAAAAGGCTTTTGGGTTTTCTGCACCTTCAGCCTGGATCAGTTGCAAAACTTAAAGCTCAAAGAGTTGGTGTCCTTTACTTTTTTAAATCTAAAATGAATGAAATGGAAGCAGACTCCATTAAATGTTGATGCTTAAACTCGGCTGCTTGAACAGATGTGACTCACAGTTGGTGCTTTTTTATTGTATGATGCTGTGCTTTGTAATTTGTACTTGTCTGCTTTTATATTTCTGTCTATAACTTTGTGTTTTTGCTGCTGCCTGTCTTGGTCAGGTCTCCTTTGCCCTATTACGCAAATCCACTTTTATATGGGTTACTAACAGAAATATGGGTCCCCAGCTGTGTCTCCAACACCTAATATTGAAAATATCCATCTTCTCCTCTCTTCACTAGTTTCTTTTTTCTGAAAATCTCTCCTTAAGCAGCTGTTTTGAAATCAAGCTGGTTTTGACATCACCACCGGAGACACACACACCAGAACGAAGTGACACAACCACGTCTGCCAGTTGCTCCTCCTCCTCCTGTAGCTTCCTCTGAGGAACTACACAGTCAATATCAAACACAGATAAACCTCCTCGTGTGCACTAGATATCAGCTGCACAGCAGAAATCAGCCAGTCTTCTGTGTTCTTGTGATAAAAATGACACTTCAGGAGTCAAGACTCAGCTGAGATTTACTTTAATCTTGGACTTAATCACTCAGATATAACTGCTTTGATTGTTCACCATCACTGTTACATTGTCTCAGAAATTCAACACCGATGTTTAAGTCTTTTAATCAGCACCAAGGATTCACCTGTGAAGTAACAAAAGAGCCGTGATCTTACTTTTGTTCTGTGTCTTAGTTCACTTTCTATTTTACTGCTGACATTATCATAATGTGCTCACTCTGTCAGCTCTACAAAGATGAACATTCATGAAGGAGACTCTATATGGATGGTGCTGTTTTGCTCATGAGAGACACAATCTACATCTGCTCTCTTTTAGTTGATCAGCTTTGCACATGTGATCGACTTTGCCCGTGTTTTTTCACACAAAACGTTAGTAGATAGAGCAGCTCATGAGACTTGCTCGTCGAGTCGACATAAAAACTTCCTGAAACAGGCGGGGAGAACTCAACCTCATTTGCATATTCACATGCAGACACTAAAACAGCTCGCAGAGGAATGCAATGAAAAACAGGGATTTTCATCAGGCCTAAATTCATGATCCCAGTGTTTTTTTCAGGAAAAACAGCCACATTCATGACTTTGGGACATCAGACTTCTGCCTCAAATCACTTTTAACTGTTTTCAAAAGTATAATGTGGCACCTTTAAAAAGAAAACTTTTTGTGTTATCATTCATATTCTCTGAGAAAAGGACAAGAAATCCTACATCCTGCCAGGGTAAGTAAACTTATGAGCTCACATCTTTCAAGTTATACCCAAAATGCCTTTGTGATGTATACCCAAACAGTAATTGTCACCGTGACTGAGGAGACTCTGCTGTACACTGTGGGTGGCACTGACTGTCTAAACTCCGGTAAAGACTGGCTGTTTCAGGTATCAGTAACATGGTGTTTTTCAGCAGAAATCTAAATGAAAATCCCCATAAATATAATGGATTCACACAAGGTATGAAAAGGATATTTTACTTCAATTTTGTTGGGGTTTTTTTGGCAGCTGTGAGTCATTTACTGTTTTTCATTTTAAGTTTTCAATGTGTTGTGTATTGGATTACAGCCATATACTGAAACCCAATACACAGTATTATACTGCAAAATAAAAGTTCAGTACATGCACGGTTAAGTAAAGGTAAAATACTGGAAATGCTGCTGCCAGTATCTTATTGTTCTTTTGTGAAACTTTGGGCAGTGTTTGAGTCATCAGTGAGCCCTGACCCCTCGAACAGACACTTTTTGCCCCTTCACTGTCATCTGGATGACCCATGTATGTGCAGGGACTCTGTGAATTCCATGTGATTTCATCTAATGGTTGAAGGGGTGCAGGGTGAGATGGTTCAAGCATGTACAGGACAAAACTAGCAGAGATGTACGAGGACTCATCTCAACCAAGTTTGAAGTGAAACTGAGTTTCAGTGTCAGAAGAGTAAAGCTGGGATCTGCTCGCTGCTTCTGTTTTGCTTTGGGCTGCAGCTTTAAAAGTCTTTGGCCTTAAAAAGCACCTGTCACAAACATCTCAATCATGTCTGCATACTTGAAACAACTCTGGTAGAACACACATGGAAATTTGAGATTTTACTGACAAAGGCCGTCATCAGCCTCAGGGATTTTTGTTCCATTTCTGCTGCAGAGGATCAGTAAAGCCTGAGACTACACACTGTAAAAATGAAAACTTATATTTGTTGGTCTGGTTATGATTTTTTTGGCTCAGTAAAAAAAAAAAGTTTTGATGCAAACTACTTCAAAGTAGTTATCTGAACCACCCTTGTTATGTTTATTGAGTAAAGTTGGTCTCATTTCATAAGTTAAGTTGGCAAAACTTCACATCATGATTTTGAGGCTGTAACTTAATTCTTTGAGTTTGCTTCAGTAAAGAACAGGGTTTCCACCTCAAGTCTTCAGGGGTCTTCCTCTAGATTCTCAATTTCCCACGTGTGGGACCATCTCTCCTGTTCTGTGTGCAGTTTATCACCATAAAGGAAAATATTTTTGTTTAAGTGTTGTATGAAAACTCTGTTTCAGTAAAGGGGAGAAATGTAAACAATCTGAAGAGGAATATTATGGTTACTTATTTATCTATTGACTTACTTTAAGTTAGGTCTGATTTTTCCTTTTATTATGAATATATCTTACTATTATTCTTATCATTATTATTTCCTTCCATGTACAAAAATGTTTCGATGAAAGACTGTAAGAGAATGTTAATTTACATACAGGTTTGTTTTAATTTCTTTACATATTATTATTGTTTCTTTTCATTGTTGTACATTTGTTCTTCAGCTGCCTGCTCAGTCCTGTGATTCTCTCTCTGTATGCTCTAATACCAGGCCAACAAGAAGATACATGTGCCCTCTCTTTAGCATGTGCCCCCCCTGACATGAAGCTCACTATCCTCTTAAAACCATTATCATCTACAGAGCTCCTGAAAGCCCCAGCTGCACCTGACAAATGCACAAAGAAAGGACAACATGCATTATTCATCTTCATGTACTTTTCACAAAGTCACATGAGCACATCACTCTGCTCGCTCATTCACATGACATCCTGCAGAAACAGATGGCCTTGATATTAATCCCATCACATATGACTCCATGTTTTTGATCCCTCACCATGACATCACTCTGTAAACCCAGCGCACGTCTGTGATCTAAGAACACTTCCCCATCTCGTGTATCTTTTGTGTCCCCTCTTCAGGGAAACACTGCAGGAATCATCTGATGTGAGCTGGTAATCACTTTAAATGAATGAACGTTCTTAGTGACGACCTGGAATGTGAAAGCTGCTTTCTTCTGGTCGATTGAGTCATAGTCAGGACAGGATGTTAATGGAGCAAAGGAGCTGTGTGAGTGTGTGTGCAAGGTGGCAACCTCCAGTGTTGAAACAGGCTGTTTCCCAAACCACCTCCTGCACTAGCAGTTCCTACTGATTTGGCAGAAATTCAGTCTGTAGTAGTCAGTATGCCAAAACTTGCAAGATCTATAGTATACTAAAAATTCCCGGATGTCCGACTGAGCCGGGGGAATTTCTCAGTCTGCAGCAGACCTGTCTACCTAGTGTACTGTTTCCCACAATGCACGGTGCTAGTGCTGTTTGTCTATTAAGTGGTACTCAGGTTTAGGTGAATCACCGTCACCTACAGGAGTAAATCAGCACAACTACAACACAACAACACTAATGTGGGACAGTCTGAGATAGAAGTGAAGTGACACAAAAGAAACCCCACTAAATCTACACACTTCCTATTTTGAAAGAGTTGTTTACTTCTACGCAATTTATCTAAGCCTGTATAAGTCACCTTTTTTTTTTCAAACGACAGCTTACATGGTTAATTTGGATGCATTTTTCAAATTAAACATAAAAAAAATCTATTTGCTCCACTTTCCAAAACAGAAAGTCAGAGTAGCAAACTACTAATCAGACCCAACGAAACGGTCATGCTACATACGACATGTGAAAGTAGGAGGTAGTGCCTTCTACTTTCACATGTCGTATGCAATAAGCAGTTTGGAAAACAGCCATAGAGTAAATACCGAGGTGCAAAAAGCTGCAGTTCCTTGAATCCACTTGAGGCTGGTTTGGAAACCAAAACAGGGCTTGCGACCAAAATGTTGGCATTTGCAACCTTTTTTGTGAGTAACCCCCGATTCACACATACAGGTTTTGGCACATGCCAATTCACACCAGATCGGTCTCTGGAGCAGAGCACAGTGCACTCTGTAGAAGCTGAATAGGAGATCCTTAGATGACTGGATGACCACATGTTCCAACAGGAGCTGTAATATATTGGCACTTCCCAAACTTCTGAAGTTTCATTCTGCACCTCCTCTTCTCTATGTCCACATAAAAGGATACGTTGTGTCATAATGAATCCTATGAAGTTTTCCAACATCAAAATAAACTTTTCCTGGGCCATTGTGTTGGATCCTGGGGGGCTCTCTGATCTGCTGATAACTTCTGTACAGAGCCTCATTTCTACCAGTTAAAGATATAAAAATGAAATTTAGATTCATTGAGCCCCCCCCACAATAAAAAGGGTGAGACCAGCTGAGAAAGTTGATAGCACCAGTGGTACCAGAGGAAAAGTTAGTGATGTGTGATGAGTCTGTTTATGGTTCGAGTCTCCATGTTTATTTCTTACTTTTGGGTTTATGGTTCGGGTTGTTTCTTTCTTGTTCAGTGCAGTTTCTATGTTTTTGGGTTAGTGTTCATGGTTTTTGTTCTCTAGTGTTTCTTGTGACGTTGATTTTCCCTTGTGTCTTGTGTTCAGGTTCCCTGTGTCTCTCAAGCTGGGTTTCCATTAAAGTTTTTCGCAAAATAAAAGTGATATTCCTAAAATTTCGACAAAGTATATTTGCGCTTTGAACGTGTTTCCTAGGCAGGAGCGCTGTAACTCTCATTAAATATCATCCCGCGAGATTTCACTGCTGGAAGATGGACGCTAGAAGATCAGTTTCTATCTCCTTGTAACACTCTGCATTCCTCTGTTGTTTGCTATCTAGAATAGCCGTTATGTTTTTCTCTGAAGTAATTGCGAGAAAAGTCTACGTCTCCTCCTCTGTCCAAACGCAGCGCGCCATGTTTACTCACAGGGAAGTGATCATGTGACCAGGTACGTCACGTCCTGTGACGCATAATTGCTGAAAAAGTGTTCCCATTGTGTTTTTGCGATATATTTGAATGTTGAAACATCTGGAAAAACCACCTCATGAAAGCGTAAAAACTTTGTAGCGATATTTTTGTGCTTTTTCGAAATTCAGGTGTTTCCATTACCAGTTTTTTTATAGCGCTACTTAAATTTTGCGCATATCCAAGGGTTATGGAAACACACCTTCAGTTTTTCTCGTGTTTCCCTCGTGTTTCCCTTTGCTCCTGTTCCTTGTGTTTTACCTCTTTGTTGAGTTGTCCTGTTGCCCCGTGTTTCCCTCCTTTATGATGGCCCTCATGGTTCACCCTGGTCTTGAGTCACACCTGTTTGATTCGTCTCTGGTCTGTTTAAGCCCTGACCTGAGTTCAGTCTTCCTTGGTTCTTTGTGTTGCTAACTCTTGTGTTTCTGTGTCTTCCTTGGCCTGGACTTTTTTTGGCTTTTGGGTTCTCTCTAGGTTTGAGTTTTGTTTGAGATTTTGGATTCTTTTTTGTGTCTGACCTTTGAGTTTGTTAAAAGAAATCTTTTGCTTTTTATCTGCAAATGGGTCCACTCCTGTTTACCTCCAACCCCTGACATGTAGATTCTTGCAAGAAATTTCCAAAGGGCCCAGTGTTAAAATATATAAAATAAACACTAGGAGAGGGACATAGAAGAGAGGAAAGTAGATGAGAAGGAAAGAGGGGAGAAGAAGGAAGAGAGTAGATGAAATAAGAGAAAGTGATAAACTAGGGGAGAGAAAAGGAGTGGAAGGAAAGGATAACAAAGAATAGGTAAGCGAAGGAAGGAAATGAAGAGGCAAGGAGAAGATCCCAGCTGAGGATTTGTGCATCATGATGGGAGGTGAAGACAGTGGTGTTGTTGACTCTGCTGATCTCAGAGCTGTCTGGGTCACCCTCGTGGTGGAGAAATGAAGCACAGTGACGTGCAGTCTGCTCTACATGAAAGCAAACGCTCTGCGCTCCAGTGCCCTTTTCATTTTCTTGGCCCTGCTCTCTGTCTGCCTCAGTCACCTCTCTGTGTCTTCATGTGCACAGACAGGTGAAAAAGAGGCCACTCAGGGTTGTGCAAATATTAGCTTTGTCTCACAGAAGCAAAGGTGGAGCTACGAACCACGGATGTTTTGATGACAGCGAGCAGCACTTTTGTGATCTCATTTTTCATGAATCATACTTTGTTTTATTTGAAATGCCTGTACAGTGGAGTCACATAAAATGTCAGAGTGCTGTGTGTGACGAGGGTTTAAACAGCTGAGGGATCAGGAGTTGAAGCACAAAAAGTGTCTGCAGAGCTCTGTTCTCTGTGGTGACGCACAGTTCATCCTCATAGATGCTAGAGTTCACTCAGATCCCCCACACACTGATGTCTGTCCTGTTTGGAATATTCGCTAATGCTGGACATAAGTCTTAGATTTCAGTCCTGCTGAAATGTCCCCCCTTGTTTCATCCTCATCACCCTGGTGGAAGGCAGTAGATTCTTAGAGAGACAGACTTGGTACAGTTTTCTATTCACCTTTCAATAATATAAAGTCTGTCAGTGCCATATGCTGACAAATAACCCACACCATGATGTTCCCACCTCCAAACCACGCAGTTGGGGTTTTTGGGTGGTGTGCCATTTGACCCCCAAACATGGTGTGTCATGACATCCAAACAGTTCAATGTTGCTCTCATGTGACCAGACGGTATTCTCCCAATATTCCACACACTTGTCTCAACATTGTGCAAGAAACTTTTAACAAGCTTCAACAAGCTGTTTTAGTGGTGAGTATGCATACATACAGAGTAGAGATGGAACGGCTCACAAAATTCGCCGTTCATATCTTATCACATTTTTGAGGTCACGGTTTTCGGTTCGTTGTTGTTGTTTTTAACACCCCGGAATACTATATATCCCAGTAATCCACCGTTAATAGTTTCTTCTAATCAATTATGTCACGTAAAGTTATGTGAAACCTGAAAGAATGAGGCACTTTGCCATCAGATACATCATTAAAGCTTCAGATTCAGAATATTTATTGTACCCTCAGGTAAATTCAGTTCACAGCGAGTGAGTGAGTTCATGTTGCAAACACACAGAACAACAAAGGACAAGACAAAGCTATTCAGAAAGACAAAATGAAAGAAACAGTACAAGGAATGTAAATAATAGTCATGTTGCAGTTACTATCATTTGTTCATAGCACCAATGGTGGCTAATACAAAACTGTCTTGGTGAGATATTACCAGTTTCAAAATGCCTTTCATTTATTTTGCAAAAACAGTTATTTTGAAGATAGATAGATAGATAGATAGATAGATAGATAGATAGATAGATAGATAGATAGATAGATACTTCATTGATCCTGAGGGAAATTCACAAAACAGGTTCTTGGCAGCGGTGGGATTCGAATCAACAGCCCCAAAAAGACTGCAACCTTAGTGCAGCATCTTAGACTGCTCGGCCGCACCACCCATACCAAAGAACAAATGCTGAGAAAAAAGAGCTATTCATTCTCACCAAAATAGAGTGGAACCATTATGAACTGGCTAAAATATAAATTCTAAACTATCAGTTGTTGCTCTCATGGAAAAATCTTATAAACTAAAACATAAAAATGACCCTAAGGGCTCTGACCCTTGAACTAGTGCAAACAAAATCTGTAACTGTTGTGTCTTAGTAACAGGTATTGTGCTGCTGCCCCTCTCCAACTTCCATTCTGTCCCAGCGTCTGTCAGAGCCTCACACAGACGCTCACTTGTATGGCTCTCATAAAGGGGGCGGCTCTGTAAAGGCTGGATTCTGTTTCCCGCACCAACGGGACGCGTGGAAAAAAGACTCCTGAGGTCAGCAGGAGAGAACGCCTGTGACTTTTAGACTTTTTGCTCTGCCTGCAGCATCTGTTTGCTCCCATTCCCAAACTGCAGGGGGCAGTGGATCACAAACATAAGTCTACCAGAGTTTTAAACCAGAAGAAGAAGTCTGCCTTTGTTTACACAGTTTTCAACATGAATTTTTCACCTCTTCTTCCTCTCTGTAAAGTGTGACCACAAGGAACAGTCATCAGAGTTCTCACTCTGATCTCTGTGTGATGAATTCAATAACTGCCTGCTTTTTTGTTCTTTAGACACTTGAAGCTCCAGCTCAGCCTCCATGTTGTCTACACGTCTCTGCAGTTACACATTTTCAGAGGTGTGTGACATGGGAAGTTTCCTCGCAAGGGGGCAGGCTATTAAACATCATTGGTCAGCATGGAAACACACAGACTTTGGGGAAGCCTCGAGCAGAAACATGGCTGTTTGTCTTCTCTGCTCACCATGTCCACAACAAACACTCCTTAAAAACTGTCCTGCTATACTCCATCACCTTGCTTTGTGCATGCGTGTGATCAGAACTTAACACAGGCACACACACTCTCCGACGTGATATCTTTGTCTGTCAGCAAAATATTCTATCATAACCTGGATAACATATTTAACTGATTTTCACCTGCTTTCTGCGACCTATGTTCTTTTTGTTACTAAGTCCTTGTAGCACTTTGAGATTTCTTGGAGATGACAAGTGCATTGTGTATAAAATGTATTAGTATTTTTTTATTTCTCCTCGTGATTCTGGGTTTGCAGATGACCTCTAAATCAGGAATGGAATTGCAGGTGCGTTATTTTCTGCAGCCTATGAATCCATCAAAGTTACAGGCTACATGAAATACGCATGTGAGAACGAGAGACAAAATTATTTAAACCCGGTCAAAGTTGATGTTGTATGACAGAGATGGAGTAAAGGGACATAACTTACAACTTACATGATCCTGTCGTCTTTCTCCTCCACTAAACTGCAGTAACGGGCGTATTTCCAGCCGTTAAACTTAAACACGTACCGCTCCATCTTTGAAGCTAGCTTGGGTTGCCAGTTATGTTTGAAAACAATGGTTAAAAAGAAGCCACGAAAACTACCGGCGGCTGAGCCTAAAAGCCACTGGATTCTGGTGGAAAACCACAAATCTGGAATCATGACTGGAGTTCCCTCGCTGTTTAGCAGACAAACATGACGACATTAATCTGTGGATTATTCCATTTTAAATCATAGATAATGTTGAAGAATTAGCGAGTAACGAGTCACTTTTTGGGTGAGTAACTGTAATATTATTACTGGATTTTTAAAGAGTAATTCGTTACACTACTCGTTAATAGGAAAAGTAATATTATTACAGTAATATATTACAAAAGTAATGCGTTACTGCCCAACACTGACTATAACTAAGCGGCAACCTCCGGTCTGAAAAAATGAGACAACACAGAAGTGCTAAAAAGCTGCTGTTCCTCCAGTGACCGCTTGAGGCTGGCTCCAGAAGCACTGGAAGTCCTGTACAAGTGGACGGGAAAAAGGCCTTTTTCAGAGCCGAAATGAGCGTATTTAAAGCCTGGTACAAACTCGGGTGCCCAATAGCTGTGAATTTGGGCACTCGTCACTCGTCCCATTTCCGATATGGCCGCGCCCACCGTTTAGTCTCAAAACGGAGCTGCAGTAACAGACGAGTGATGTCACAGAGACTACGTCTATGTTTTATACAGTCTATGACTATAACTGATACCATTGGTATGTTTTGTAACACTGAGGCTGTGAGGGTCATCAGAGAGCTCTTTGCTTTTACCCATCATCAGACGTTTCCTTAATAATGATACACCTTCTTTACAGGCCATCAGTTGGAACTAAACCAGCTGATAGTCAGCAGATTTCAGATGGTCTTTTGGCTTTTCGTGCCTTTTGGCGCCTCCATTTCTCCATGTGTTCAATACTTTTTCCCTGTGACATTCCTTTTTTTGACATGCAGGTTAAATTATGAACATTTGAGTCTTTGCACATGTGGGTTGCATGAGTTGTTATCAACATCTGGTGAAAATGTCATGTCAGTAACACCTTTAGAAATATATTTGCAGTGAGGATGACGTGACATGTGTGATACTTATTTTACCTGCTGTATTTTCAATTTGTGCAGGGCTTTCCTGCAGTTTATGTGCCGGCAGGGCTGCCTCTGTCCAAATTGGGACTCTAAGCAATTTTTTATTCTTGTAGAGTCCAGTTTCAAAAATCTTCATGTCCTGAAAAAAACCTGGAATTTGATCAGGCACATTTTCCTGAGATCTCAAGCCTCTACAGCCCAGGTCTCACTATTTTGATTTTTTTGTTTTCATTTTATTTCAAAAACTAAAACATGCAGAGTCAGAGCACCACAGGGAGCTGTTTTCTGATGCCACCACATAGAAAATTGTGTTGAAATTGGACATGATAATAGAAAACAAACAATGCGACCCACTGCAGCTTGAAAATGGCTGGTGGAGCATTATTGATCACAGTCACGGTTTGCTGATGAGTTACATTATAAATAACCTTTTCTCTGTTTCCAGATTTTCTGAGCTGCCTCAAACGCTGGAATAATATCAGCTGTGAGTTTGGTGGTCTGTTGCGCCTTTAACAAATGTAAGCAGTAACACAGCAACAGCCTTTTCTTTCCCTTCCCTCACATGGATTTCATGCCTAAGTAGCATTTAGAAGATTGCTTTGTGGCAAATTGTTTCTGATGTGAACAGAGTCCATTCAGGCGGCTCAACACGTGGTACACAATGACTTCGTTTCCAGAAGAAGAGTGACTGAGCAGAAAAGCCAAACATCTCCATGACTCTTCCTCCTCCTCTCTGCTTTCTAGCTTCCACGTCCCAGTCTCTCTTTGTTCCTGAACTCTCTGACTCGTTTCTGTCAACCCCAGCTCTTTAGTCTCCAACAGGAGAGTTTTGAAATGTAAACATCCCCTGCAGAGTGGAGGAATGCAGAGCAGCATGCCGAGTCACCAGAGACTGCCAAGAACTGCTGCAAGGCCTTTGGTATGCCAACAACTGGCACCGTGCACTGGGCTTTCAGCTTTGGTGCAGAGAGAGAGAGAGACAGAGAGAGAGAAAGTGAGAGAGAGAGAGAGAGAGAGAGAGAGAGAGAGAAAGTGAGAGAGAGAGAGAGAGAGAGAGAGAGGTGTTTCCAGGTATGAAGCTGACATGCACAGAGAGAGAGACTGGAAAAGCTGCAGTATTGAAATACGATTTGGACATGGTGTGTGTCCTCTTCCAGCTAATTCTTCCCTTTTGGTAAACACACACACACACACACACACACACACACACACACACACACACACAAAATCCACTGGCAGGTCGCATAGTTCACTGGTTGCCATGGCAGCAGGGGAGAAGGGTTTATTCCCACCAGCAAAAAATTGCTGATTTTCCTGAGCTGCAGAATTGTCCCAAAGAGTGCACCTCTGTAACACAAACACACACACACACACACACACACACACACACACACACACCCTCTTAGGCCAGGTTACGGAGTGGGTGCCATGTTTCTGCTCTTCTGAGAGTCTGTTTGTGCTGGCTGCAGATCTGTGAGGGCATCTGGAAGGTCTGTAAAACATTCCTGGAGTTAAAGGGGAATTCTGCTGTGTTTGGGAGTCTGCAGTGAATAATGTGGGCTTAAATGAGAGCAGTGTGTCTCCCTGGAATTACTTACTCTGGCTAACAGGACAAATTTGAACTTTGGCAGTGCCATGCAGGATACTTACTGAGAAGTCTAAACTGTAAACACACGTTAAAGATGTCATTCTGAAATTTTTGGGCTTATTATGATCTGCAGATGAGCCACAGACAGAATGAATGTAAAGGTTTAAGTAATATAAAGTAGGGTAACCATATTCTGAAAACCCAAAAGAGGACCCCCCACCCCCCACCCCTGAGAGATCCTGCAACAATACTTCAAGCATCTCAAAGACAACAAAGTACTTACATAACCCAAACATTTATTTAAAACACTCCTTTGCTGTTGAAGTCAACATTTTTTCTAATGAAAACAAAAATATGTAAAAGGCAATGTCCTCCAGTTAAAAAATATAGAAATAAAAAACTGGCTTTGATGGGATCTTTTTTCGTATTACAGCAAAAAAGTCAGAGTTTAGTTTATACTTCAGAAATTTGACTTTTCCCTTCATGGTCTTGACTCTATTATCTCAAGAATTGCCTTTTTTTCCTGAAAATTTTGACTTCATCTCATAACTCTGTCATTTACTTCAAAATATTTACTTTATCTTACAACTTTGACTTTTTACCTCAGAGTCAGTCAGACCAAGTTTTGGTCTTTACAAGTACATACAGTTGTGCCTAAAACTGTACACCCCCTCCGGCAGAATTTTTTGTTTTTTTTGGCCTTTTCTCAGAAAATATGAATGTTAGCACAAAAACCTTTCTGTCACTCATGGTTAGAGATTGGGTAAAGACATTTATTAACAAACAATTGTGTTAACTCTTTTGAAATCATAACAGAAACTTCAAAAATGACCTTGTTCATTTTTTATACACACACTGATGACAAGCTAATAGATCACAGGTGAGGATGGTTACCTTTTTTTTTTTTTGAACTGCATTTTTATTAAACATACAAAGACATAATGTAGACAAAACAATCCTTGACAACATCACTTAATATGTATGGCATTATAAAACAAGGAAATTGTAGTAATATCAACAAAAGAAAAATTAATAAATGTACAGTCAGGACATTACAGTATACTGTATGGATCCCCTCAGTTAGAAAGGTATCTTGTTATAGATAGCCACCTCCTCACAAAAATCTCACCTGAGAGTGTTAAAGGCAGGCTTGGTAATCTGATTTAGTTACACTCTTTGTTATACAGGTTGAAGTTATCTTTATATCCCCCTGGCAATTTAGACCAAATGTGTTCTTAATAGGGAGCAGAAAACCGCCACTATCTATAGCAGGAGTAAACCTGTAAATACATCAACTTAATCTGAGCCTGTGTGATTCACTGCTTTTAACCAATCAAGTCACAACCTGCCGTCATGTGCGTTCATGGCGCCTGTGTGCACTGATCACCCTTAGAGGGACAGAAATGCAGAAAAAGTCTTCATACCTCAGTTATTAGAAACCGCTCTTCCTACCAAACAGAGCAGAAAGAGGTAAATGGAGGCAGAGAGGATGGAAACGAGAAAGACCACGGAGAAAAGCAGAATCCACATTGGGACAGCTTTTTAGCATGGAGACGACTCAAAGAGATGAAGGGCTTTAAACGTGATGCCACAGTCACTCATTTTCTGTTTACGAGGTAAGTTCTGGGGGTTTTTGAGGACAATATTTAATTTGATGAAATATTTACTCATGTTTCTTGTTGTGTGGTGATGTCAGCCCGATGCTAACGTTAGCTTCTGTGTCCGTGGAAGCCATTACATTAGTTTTGCCCGGACATTCAGATCTAACTTGGTGAGTCTGAGATCTGTCATTTACTGCAAACACATCAGCTTTAACCAACAGTCCAACTGTGAAGATTTAGTTTTTTTATTTGTCGTTTCAGCCATGAGAGAATTCATGTTTTTTTATGAGGATTTTTTCTGTCATCGTGAAAGAGGAAGACATGTTGACATTCATGTAGCCACATTAGCCTAATGCTAACGTTGATGTCTCTGTCGGTGAAAGCCTTTACATTAGTTTTTTTCTGAAACCAAGTTAAACATATTTGATGATAGTTCTCAGTTTCTGTCTGGGCATTTCTTAATTCATACATACAGGCTTTGAACTGGACATTTTTCAGCTGTGTAATATCTGGTGTCTCTGTGTTGTTCAGTAACGTGAAGTCAATGAGACGCCCCTCCCCCTAGTGTCACAGGTACATGAGGATAATGCTGTGTAACAGTAGTGAATAGGAACAGTAGCCATGTTTGTATGTTTTTAACTATGATCCTGTTTTGGTGTTTTCTTACCCCTGAGTGGGACATGAATTGCTGTGCAAAACAAAAATGACATGCTGTTGACAAGTTTTGAGTCTGTTTTTCTGAATAAATCATGATCATATGTTTGTAAATCAGCTGCACTCACACATGTGAGTGGCAGCTTCGTTTTGGATGAGGGGTGGGTGGAGGGGAAGAGGCTAGACAGAGTCTTGGGGAGATGTTACATTCAAATTCATGACAGCTTTCCAGGACTGCCACCTGCCTTTAAATATAGCACCTTATGTAATATCAACCGTAAACAAACTGTCAGATTATCCAAATCCCTGCTCTACTCATGTTCACTACCCTCTCTCTCAGTCACTCGACCACTCACGCTGCACGTCACTCTGCCCGACCCTGATAACAGCAAGTGAGATGACAGAGCGCTGAGAAGGTGAAAGAACTATGGGGATTGTTGGTGTAATGTGGTCAAATATATAAATGGATGCTCATTTAGGTCTATTTATAGTGTGATTAGGTGTTGACAGACTACAGACACTTAATCAAAAGGCTTTAATACATTTCACAACCTCGCAATATGAATCTTGCTCATGCACATATTTGGATGACAAAACCAAAGTGGTATATTGTGCAGCCCTAGTATGAAATATCACAGCTTGATGTTTTAATGATTAACAGCTCATAAAATCACTGTTTTCCTCTCACTAGTGTTTTAGAAAACCCTCATTTCATTCTGTGTCTGAAACACTTTGTTTTGGCTGTTGTCTCTTTGAGGCTCCCTACTCCGAGATAACAACTTCCATCTGATTGGCCGGGGATGGAGCTGTGGGCAGACCTTGGTGTTTGAGGCCTGGGGGAGGTTATAATGTGATGGTCTTATTGTTCCAGCGAGCCTCCTGAAGATCTGGTGTTATTTCAGAACAGAGCATTTGGAAGAGTTTACAGACAGGTTCAGGGATTTTGACAAAATATATAAAAAGGTTGAGGTTTAAAAATCTGGACACGCTCAGTCTGAACGTCCAGGATTGGTCATTTATTTTTATTTTATTTTATTTCAAAGATACTAGTTTACTTTTGACTTTTTGTCTATCATGAAATATATATTATCTTTAGATTTTATTTCCTTCACCCCCCCCCCCTAAGAAAACTAAGACTCAACAGTAGAATCAAAAGTCTGTCTTACCCCCAAACTGTAAGTGAAATTAAATTTAGGGAACACAACCATCAGCAGATAAAACATGCTTCTCTCAGTGAGTATGCTCTGAGAGTCTCTGCAATACCTGCCCCCCCACCCCCACCCACCCATCCAAGCAGCATGCAGAGGGGTACCAGAGGGAGCTGAGCTGCACACCTGCAGAGTTAATGATTCATTGAAATTGATGGTTTAAACCAAGAGTTTCTGCTGGGAGCAGGTTGATTCCCCTTTAATTACAGCACCTATGGGAGAAAAACCATGACTCTTATTGAGTGACCATCAACATCTCTGGAGGCTCTGTGGCCTCTCTCTCAGCACCTGCACTGAAAACCAAGAGGGTCAAAGGTCATGTGGTTTCGTCTTTGGTCACTAATAAGTGATCAGTCTCAGGGAATTTTCAGCTTGGCTGTAATTTCCTTTGAGGATTAACCACTGAAAAAAAAAAAAAATCTTCAACACTCCAACATGTTTGCATGAGCAGGTTAGGTGTTCAGGACGGGCTCAGAGGGAGAGTTCCACGGACGAAGAAAAAGATGGTCCCACGGGGCCCCGTACAGGAGCATTTATCTTTTTCAAACACTGAGATGTCTTCCTCAAACACAGCTAAAGTCAATTACCAAAGATGCTCCTCCTCCCCCTCCTCAGAGGAGAAGACATCACATGCACCAGGCTCTACCAGGGGGGATTAATGTGTGTGTGTGTGTGTGTGTGTGTGTGTGTGTGTGTGTGTGTGTGTGTGTGTGTGATTTATTGCTCTTGTTTTAAATAAAGACCATTAACTGATTCCCTGCTGGCTCATTCTGATTAGAAACATTTTCATCTCTGCAGCCTTGAAGACTTTTCTAAATGCATCTTTCTCTCGGACATCCATCACTGCTGTCATCCATCAGTCAAAGCGTCGCTCTGGCTGACACGCTGTCCTCTCAAACGCTTCTTAACTATGTTCTGTCAATAAACGTCACTGAGTATAACATCAGTACAGGAGCGAATTCCACTTCATGGCACATGGAGGATATAAACAGTTGGAGACAACCTTTAGTTTGTTTCCACAAACCACCACAATCATTTCTCAAAACTTTGACATGCTTTGTCACATGTGACGTCATGTTACACTGGCAGGTCCTGGCAGATAAGAGCAACTTTACATAAGCTTTACAGACTGCAACTAATAATTCTTTCAGATGTGGAATCATCTGTTGATTCTTTTTTTGATTAATTGACTTATCAGTATTATTTTCTGTCTAGTATATCTTGCTTGGAGGACTCTGTTGTACCTCAGTGGCAAGTGCACACCTATAAATTCAACCTGTGTAACTTAACTCATGGTAATGCATGTTCACGTCACTTCACCACTGAGTTAGGGGGTCCTTGATCTGAAAAATGTTGTAGGCCCCATAGTTCTCTTTCTATAAGAAAGCTTTAACAGTGAAGTCAGTCTGTATGTTTTTGTTGATTCATAGCCTGTGGTTAAAGTCTGTTGAAAGTATTTCCAGAGAAAACTATATACATATAACTTTGAAAAGTCCGTTTTTGTAAATTAGGAGGTTTTAAAATTTACCTCCAGCAACTCTGTGATCAATATGTGTTGAATGTCCATTTTCCCAGCGCTTCCGATTGGTCTGTGTCATGTGAACAGGTAACAAAAGAGTGTATTTGTTATTATACTGCTGCACTGTGAGCTTCAATGAGCTCCATCAGATATACATCCTCACTTGTCAAAGGTCTGGGAGTTATCAATGCAAGTCTGTGACTCAAATCTTGACAAACTGTCTACAACTGAGAGTGAAGAAGATGCTGGTGAACTTCTCCCTCTAAATGGTGTTTATCAGGCTGGAGCTGTCAGGCTGTCCAAGAAGGAGATACAGAGCCATCATTAGCACACAGCTATGGAGATATTTCCTCATATATGTTCCCCATGTATGAATTTAGTGATCTGTTTCCATTTCCATTTACAAGTATCCAATAACACTAGGGATGAAACAGTTTATGAAAACAATTCAAACAGTTTACCTGACTCTGTTTGGAGCGCGCGTCATATGGTTTTTCTTTTTTTCTCTGTTTTACTATTCACTTTGGAGCATGTGTGTGCTTGTGTGTAGTTCTGATCATACACATACGCAAAGCGAGGCAAAGGAGAAAAGCAGGACAATTTTTAAGGAGTATTTGTTGTCGACATGGCAAGCAGAGAAGACAGTCAGAGTTCACACAAACAATTTCAGTGTCACACACCTCTGAAAATTTGAAACTGCCGTGCAGAGACATGAAGACAGCATGGTGGCTGAGCCGGAGCTTCAAGTGTCTAAAGCACTCACATTTTTCCGTGTGTTTGTTTGCACTGGTTCAAGGGTCAGAGCTTTGGGAGTCATTTTTACGTTTTATAAGATATTTCTATGAGAACAACAACTGATAAATATAGCTCAGAATTTACATTTTAGCCTGTTCATAATGGCTCCACTCTATTATGGTGTGAATGAAAAGCTATTTTTTTCTCAGCATTTGTTAAAAATAACAGTTTTTGCCAAATAGATGAAAGGCAAACTAGCAATGTCTCACTCAGCTTTAATGATGTATCTGATGGCAAAGTGCTTCCTTCTTCCAGGTTTTACATGACTATATATGACATAATTGATTAGAAAAAAAACTATTAACGGAGGATTATTGGGATATATGGTACTCTGGGGGGTTAAAAACAACAACAATGTTCACCAAACAGAAAACCATGAGCTCAAAGATGTGATAAGATCTGAACCGTGGCTTTTGTGAACCGTTCCATCCCTGATTAACACAGCACCTCATTCAGTGAACTGAAGGTACGGATGAGCCCGTACCACCTCGTGTTTGATGTCACCACATGACAACAACGATGATAACAATTATACAACAAGTCCACTGTTATTATTCTGCATCTATTTCATTTCACAGTTGATATAATGGATTATGTCAAGTAAGTGTTGCAGCCCTGCTTTACACCAACTGAAATTCCTCACTGACTGATAAGATTTATGTTGCTGTCAAGAACCAAAAGGTGTGACTGAAACACACCAATCACAGAAGTTCAGACTTGGTCCCTTGTACCTTTATATAGAAGTAATATAAAATGATAAAACTGATCGAATTAAATAGAACATAGGTGAGGATGTAAGGCACACACATTTACATGTTTATCAACAGTATCACATCTAGATATCCAAATGCTTTTGAGTGTTTATACACTTTCTTTTTACCAAAACATTAATTGCACATGTAAACCCTGAGGTGAATGTCAGACTCTTAAAAACAGCTCAAGCAGCTTTTAGAGGAGATTTTTCTGTCAAGTTTGCAAATTTTAGATAGAGTTTTGTTCCATCATTTTGGTACATGTTTGTGTCTCTGTTGTTTTTTTTTTTCACTCTGGTGAAAGCCAGTGAAGGGGCTGGGCTGGGGAAAGTATTGTATAACAACAAACTCACAGATTTGATTCTCCTTGGTAATATGTCTCTCCTTTCCTCTCAAACATGGGATTATTTCATGCTGGTGGGATTCCTCAACAGGAAATGATGTGATGTTAAATGACAGAGATCAGGCCACCCCTCCAACACCAACACGCACACACACACACACACACACACACACACACACACACACACACACACACACACCCCCTCCCAGCTGGCCCACAGTCTCTGAAACTCAGAGTGAGCTTTCTTGGAGTGACAGATGGACCACAGGCAAGAAAGGGAGGGCTTGATAAACATATAATCACATACACACACACACACGCACACGCACACACAAAGGTAGACTTAAATACACACCAGCGTGAGGACAAGCACACGTAACCATCCCCACATCAACACAGGAGCTTCTGCCCTACATGGAGCTCCATCCATGCCCTCTCTCCTGCCTCCACCAACGGTCAGTGCTCAGGGCAGGATCCACAGGGTTCCTCACACATGGGGATGCATGACCCGCCTGCCTTTCACAACCTGTTTGTTCTCCTGCCCTGCCATCACCACAGCCCACACAACAGTCACAGCGAGGAAGGAGCAGCGTGGGCTGCACGTCTGACCCAATCTGATGAAGAGGCTCCTCTTAAAAAGTTCAGCTGATGACTTATAATCAGATCTGATACGGCCATAATAGACCCCCCCGGTTTTCCAACTTCAGTATCTCTTTATAGAAATATGGATATGTTTTAATTATTCCCAGCTTCTCTTGTTCATGTTCCAGTTATTGCTCCTGACAACTTCCCGGGGCTTTAAATACTTTCAGGAATTCAATTTGAACACATTTTAGCTTCCTGCTTTCTGCCAAAGCTGTCTCCAAAGAGACTGGCTCTGCCTTTAAGGTCCACTCTGCCTCAGTGTGCAGTAATGGAAAAAGGGAAAATAGAGCCATTAAGTTGGTAATTAGCTGCATGTTAGAGAAACCTGCAGTACACATGCTGTTCATCAAACTGTGCTGCAAGTCAGGCTGTGGTTTCTCCTGTGTTCTTAGAGGAATTTACAAAAACAATGAGAGATGGGATGAATCTGCAGGAGGACACAACACTGGCACGGTCTCAACTAATAGTCCTAACTTGTGAAAACTCAGACTACACAACATTACAGTCAGTAATGGAAGTGTTGACTGCAACAAACTAACAAACAAACAATGTGTCTTAATTAAGTTGAGCCCTCATCCAGTTTTAAAGGGTCAAAGGTCATGTCCTCGAGGAGATTCAACATGCAAGGAAAACTTTCCAGCACTCCACAATAAAGATGATTGGATTGGAAGAAGCTTAACATACCATTTTTTTAATGATTTTTAATAGAGATGAAATTAGGTTCGAGTTAGGATTGTTTTCATACAAGTGTGAGTTTAAAGCCTGCGAGTGCCAATGCTTATGAATCCAACTCTTGTTTCTATGACTGTCTCTGAAGACAAATCCACGTCTACAGGTACAACTCGAAAAGTGCTGAAATGACATCACTGCACAGGGAGAGCAATCGATGTGCGATGCCTCCAACCGTGCATGAGCATGCTGCAGAGGCAGAGATGGAGTGTAACTGTATTAAAGCTGCATCTTATAGCCCCAGAGTTTCATCCTTCCTGTCTCCACTTGTGTCTCTCTCGTGTGTCCCTCCCACGAGAGAGGAGATAGTTGTAAGAGAACTTAAATGTCCTTTCCTCCAGAGTGTCACCTGAAGAGACATCTTGTAGTGATGAACAAACACTTTCACATGTGGAAAACCTGCGCTCCGTTTATTGTGTCCTGTTAAAATGTGCCTCAATCACTTTACCGCTAAAATGCATCATCATTAGGTTATTTATAAGTTATTTTTCCTTTACCTAGAACGTATGTGATCATAAACTCTGAAGCTTATTAACGTAACCTAGTTTGTGGTGTCTCAGGAACACTGGAGTATTAGGAAGTAGTTTGATTTCAGGGACAAAAGAAAAAATGTATATAATCTGTTGTATATTTCTGCTCTACTTATGAAAGTATATTCATTATTTTATTGTATGATGAATCTGACCTTTAGAACTTGATACCGTTTTTATTGATTTAATAACAGTTGTGTTCAGTATTTTGTGCTTCAAACTTGCACCAATCACTTTTTTTAGTCCTGTTTCAGATTTAGCCTTATGTGACTGTTTTCAGCTCTGTATTTTCCGCGACCATTTAACTCTGTTATGGATCAGGTAGTGACTCTCCTCCATCTCTGCCTCTGCAGCATGCTCATGCACGGTTGGGGGCATCGCACATCGATTGCTCTCCCTGAGCAGTGATGTCATCTCAGCACTTTTCAAGTCGTACCCGTAAAGTTGGTCTTCAGAGACAGTCGTAGAAACAAGAGTCGTAATCACAAGCATTGGCACTCGCAGATTTTAAACTCACACTCGTATAAAAACAATCCTAACTCAAACCCAATCTCATAGTCTCATGTATATGACAGAAGAATTTTGTGTAAAACAACTTTTTTGACAGAGAAATTGACAAAATTACAAATAATAATCATTAATTATGCATACGTCTTTTTGACACCTATTTTCCTCAATAGATAACCAATATTTGGAGCCGATATTTATTTGCCGTAACAGTGAAAATACTGGTGTAAAAATTTTAAATAACACAAACTCCAACACTTATAGCCATGGACGCAAATATTGGCACCCCTGGGATTTTTCTAGAAAATATACACTTTCTCCTAAACATTGTTGCAATAACAAATGATTTTGGCATAAAAGTGTTTATTTGCTTAATGTGCATTGGAAAAACACAAAAAAGCTAAAGAAAAAAGCCAAAATTGACAAAATTTTACACAAAACACAATAAATGAGCCAGACAAAATTGTTGGCAGCCTTAACTCAATATTTAGTTGCACACCCTTTGGAAGAAATAAATGAAACCAATCACTTCCTATAATCATCAACAAGTTTCTTACACCTCTCAGATGGAATTTTGGAACACTCCTCTTTAGCAAACTGCTCCAGGTCTCTCTGATTTGAAGGCTGCCTTCTAGAAACAGCAGTTTTGAGATCTCTCCATAAATGTTCAATGGGATTTAGATCCAGACTCATTGATGGCCACTTCAGAACTCTCCAGAACTTTGTCTCCAACCATTTCTTGGTGCTGTTGAGGTATTTTTTGGGTCATTGTTCTGCTGGAACACCCATGACCTCTGACACAGACCCAGCTTTCTGACACTAGACCCTACATTACAGCCCAAAAGATTTTGATAATCTCCAGATTTCATGACTCCTTCACACTGTCAAGGCCCCCAGTGCCAGAGGCAGCAAAACAACCTCAAAACATCACTGAACCTCCTCCATGTTTGACTGTAGACACTGTGTTCTTTTCTTTGTAGACCTCATTCTTTTTTCTGTAAACAGTAGACTACTTACTTTTCTAAAAAGCTCTACTTTAGTCTCATCTGTCCACAAAACTCTCTTGTGGAAGTTGTCTGAGGTTGAGTCAACTTTTATACATTCTAACTGGTGTCAGGTGTGATTTCTATATTACCAGCACCTGTTACTCACCACAGCTGAGTTTAAACAAGCATCAGCTGCTCACCACCTAAAATTAAATGGCCCACAATTCTAAAATTGTGCAAATAATTTTGTCTGGCCCATTTTTTTGCACTTCATGTAAAATTGTGTCAATTTTGCCTTTTTTTTCAGCTTTTCTGTTTTTCCAATGCACATTAAGGAAATAAACACATTATATAAACACACATAAACACATTTATACCAAATAGATCTTAAGATTTGTAGAAAGGATTAGGTCATCACTTCATGATCTCAAAAGTGGTTCAAAACTATGGACTGTATGAAGTTTTGGGCTTGGGACATTGGAAACTTTCCGGCTTTTGTTATACTCTGCTTTAAGTGAGGGTCTTCTAAAACACCAGAGAGTGAAAAACACGGATTTGCTTCAGCTGTAAACTACGAAAAGCTACCACTGGGAACACTGGGGACATTACGAAAACTGGTAAAAGCACAATAGCCCCTCTTTAAGCTTGTCATATGTCAATTCTTAACACTACCTTAATTTGTATATCAAATCACTGCAGTGAACTTTATCAATATAACTGAGACTATTTTTTCCAATAAACACTGCTCTGCTGCGCAAGTGCGGTCTGAAACGACTCAGAGGGAGGAGTCTGTGGACTCAGTGGAACACAGTGACTGAAATCACATTTCATCATTCTGCTCTTTAAATTCCTGCAGTAATAGACTAAACAAGCAAAGGACAGAGGAAATGGAAGAGAGCGCAACTCCTTAATTTGTTTTATTTGTGCAACAGGATTATAATTAAAGTGTGACAAGTCCTAATTCATGTTTGATTAAAAGACTTGATAGAAGCAGACGTGGTGCACAGGTGGAGGATGAGAGTCTGATGGAGCACAGTCACTGCTCTGCTTCTAATGCTGAGGAGAGATTGAATAAAATGAGAACAGATATGACTCATGGAGGAAAATGACAAACACAGGTCACTGCTGCCACTATACACACACACACACACACACACACACACACACACACACACACACACACACAGAAAACAAACAGACACATTGTAATGAGGCAGAGGTCATTGTTTGTGGTGCATGAGCAGAAAGGAGGGAGTCAGCTATTGTAAACATGATTATCTCTAATCCAACACACTCCACTGTTATGATGTGTAATCACAGCTGTGTATGAATGTGTGTGTGCGTTTGTGTGTGACCTCAGATGGATGGAAAATAACCCCAAAAAAAGTTACAGGCATGCTGAACATGAGCAAAAAAGACAAACACAAACAATGTGTGTTTGTTTATGGATGGCCTCGAGTGTCACATCCTGTCTCTGTGCATTTGCTCTCCTGTGTGTGTGTGTGTGTGTGTGTGTGTGTGTGTGTGCATGAGTGTATCTGTGTGTATGAGTGTGTGTGTATGGGTATGTTTGTCCTGTCTGTATCCTGATGAGAGGAGGAAGTAAGTGCCATTGATCCGAACAATTACAGCCCAAACAGAGAGCTGCAGAGACAGCGGGCAGCAGAGGAATGCATACAAAGATCTGTCCTGACGGATTAGAGGAGACTTTTCTCAGCTCTGCGTCTGCAGCTGTGAGAACTGAGGGAGAGCTTAACCCCAGACACCGCCTGTGTCTGAAACGTGGTGGAAAAAAGTGTCTGTGTTGATGACGAACCAAACAGCTTATCAAAGTGACTCAATTTTAAAGAAGTGAGGTTACTTCATTGACCAAGGGGGGTACAGCATCAGATTCATGTCCTGCCGCCGATGAAGTTGTCTACAAAGGTATGCCCCCCGACCCCTGACCTTTCCCCTACTACCTGTGCAAGTCATTGAGTTTTATTGTTGTAATGTTTTTTTTATGTTGCTTATTTGCTGTGATGTTTTATTCTTAATCTAAAACTATGCCCCCCCACCAAGGAGCCTGGTATTTGCCTTTTTCCCTCCTCCCTCCTCTTGTACTCTTTTCCTTCCCATGAAATGGGGCTCTGTACACGCTGGTGACCCAACAGTCTTCCCGCTCCTGCCCCCCCATGTTATGTGCCTCTGTCTTTTTGATGTTTCTTGGATGAGATGTAACTGAAATGTAATTGTTGCTCTTAAACGTGCAATAACAAGTTAAGTGAATCTTGAATCCTGCTTTTTGTCCAAAAGTTTTGTTCCTCCTAAAATAAAATAAACTTCAATCCATTGTCTTGGTTGCTGCACTGTTCTGTCCTGTTGCTCATTTTTTATTGTCTGTCTGCTGTTTTCTGTCAAACAAAATTGTTCTGGCAGTTTTTTTCTTTTTCCTTCTCAATTTGTCTCCAATTAAGTTTTATGTGCAAAATTTTTTAGTAAATCAACATCACAATCTACACACTTATCTGTTTACATCTACTCATGTACTCAAGGGGATGAATGTTAGAAAACATAGCTTTCAAAGAGACATATAGAGAAGAAAGGAGTGAGAAAAAGGAGATTAAAGCCAAATGTGCCTACATTTTTTCTTGTAGACAAAATGCTCCCCGGGAAATGAGAGAAGTCCGCTCGAGGAAACGCCACAGGCAGAAGATGCTGGATGTCCTCCTGTAAGGATGTCAACAACCCGCTCCTGTAGATGAAGCCCTGATGGCGAACCATCAGGCACGGCCACGACCACGGAGGAAGCTGCTGTTCTTAAGGCTACAACGTTCTCCACATGAGAATAAGGGAGCAACCCAGACGGAAAAACACATCTGCAGCAGTGCGGTGGCCATCTGATGCTCACCAACATATCACTACAGACCAAGTTTATGCTGTTGATAGTGAAAATGAGCTGAAAAACAGTTCCAGGAGAACAATCAGTTTCTGGATCTTTCCTTTCAAATGATGAGGTTTTGGGGGAGGGCGGTCAGCCGCGGCACAGATAATCTGATCTAGATGATAACAGGTATATCAGAGCATCCACAG
>RPOG01001002.1:92500-105000 GCA_008086565.1 Thalassoma bifasciatum
CATTCTGATATGCACATGATTATATTTTTAACATAAACTAAGTATTTAATATAAGATTTAATATCATAAACATGATGAGGGTAAAAAAGGTGTCAGTTTTGTCATGGAATTTTCCTAATTTCTCATTATTCTACACAATTATTACCTTAATTTCCTCTGTATGTCTCAAACATAGTCACAGCCCTGTATTTGGCCTTAGATACACACATTCCTGTATTCCTCCATAGGTAGGAGGGGAAGGGATGTGTGTGTGTGTGTGTGGGGGGGGGGGGGGGGGGGCAATCATGAACAAAGGTAGTCTTGAAAAAAGATCAGATTCCCATTTGTCTTCCAAACCAAATACACGACTTGCTATGATTTGTAGAATTTCGCTGTCCAAAGGAGTTGCTGCGATCCAGTTCAAATGCATCCTCTACAGCCTCTTTAGAAAGCTCTTTTTTGGTCTCTCTGGCCTCTTCAAGCACTTTTATACTTCAAGCTAGAACGTGGAGACAACTATTGAAGGGTACCATCAGTTTTATCTGACACACTCGGACCAAAGCACACACCACTAACCCTACCACCATATCATTTATCATTAAAAAACAGACAAATCAATGCACACCTCTTCATGAATGACTCCTGAGCTGATGTGCTTTGGAGCTGATAAGACACAGACCAGAGTTCAACTTTCACAGCAGCACACTGTTAGAGTGCTACATACAGGGTTGGAGCTTTTTGACACCATGGGAGACCACACTGGTGTTTGCACTCTGAGATTCTCCTCTTACAGATACACACAGGGATACTCAAAGTTTCCAAACAGTTCATCCTGCATCAAACTGGTGAAGGCTCTCAACTGGTCTTACCTGGCTCTGTGCAGTTTTTCTCAGGCTCAGCGTAGAGCTTGGACTCATTGTCGTAGATTTCTTGAAGCAGGTGACGACTCTCCCACCGTGCTGCCTCCTCAACCAAAGAGCTGGACACATGATACCCTGAGAGTGAGAGAAAGACAGAAACAGAAGGGATGGTTGTTGGTTCAATGGTTTCATGAACACAGTCTGAGGAATCGGGGACGGCTCTATTATCTGACTTTGATTTGGTTGTTCTTGCAGATAAACAAAATGCTTTAGTCGAAACAGAATTTGGGTTTTGACCTGTAAATGTCTCTCCTTGCACATACTAACCCCTGTGCTGCAATAACTCTGCGTGTCCTCTGAACTCCTCCTTCTCCTTGGAGAACAATAGCAGATAATAAATGCTTCATGTGTCACCATGTTCCTGCTGGAGCTCTTAAAGTACAGCAGCACACTGAGCGCTGGAGGCTGATTGCTCCAACTTAGTCATCTGGGTCACTGTATCCTCAGGCGCCCCACCTCTGACCCGTCTCCTCTCCCACCACACAGCAGACCCCCACTCAGGTAACAGCACAGCAGGAGACTTTTATTAATAGCACTGGCCTTGGCTACATTCATTTACATGTGGAATATTATTAACATTTTGTAAACATGTCACAGAGCAAAGAATGCAGCAGCAGAAACAGGTGTGGAAGATATTTCTGCAGCTAACCACAAGTGGACACTCCATGAACTGCAGTATTAACACTTTCACAAAGGCTCCATAATTTGGACCAAAGGTTGCTGCTTGTTCATGATGTCATGGTGGAGCCTTAAACACCAAGGGCTGCCCATAGCTCAACCCCTGACAGGCAGAATCAAATCATAAAGTTCTTAACAATACTCAGCCCTAGATACAGCGCTGATATTGCAGCCTTAAAGAATTGGCTGGTACCAATATTGATCTGATATGATATCAGCAGGAATGCTGTGATGTTACACTCTATTTGTAGATCTTCAGGGCTTAAATAAGTCTTTGGAAGAATGTGTAAAGTGCAAGTATATTAAACTTCTCCAGTTCTGTGCCACCATGGGAAACCTGTGCATGACAGGTTTTGCACTCAGCTGTAATGTCTTCATCAGACTTCGATCAAAATTACAGCCACACGGACGACATCACTCCTACTCTTTCCTAAGGTTCTGTTTGCACCTTAGCACCGTTTTGGATCCACGTTATGGATCTAGGTGCTACTGGAATGGAGTCGGGGAACCTTGTCTTGGAGCGTTTGTGTCTAATGGCCCTTTTCCACTGACTCACCTTGGCCCTACTCTATTCAGCTCTACTCGACTCTACTCGGTTTGTGTTGCATTTCCACAAGCGCAGTACTACGCGTCAGACACCAGTTTTTAGTACATGCTCTACCCTGGTTCCAATCGAGCTGAGCCGATTCTAAAAGGTGATGTCAACAGACTGCCGGTCACTCATTGGTCAGAGAATGTCGTCTCTGAAGCTTCTGACTCTGTACAAATCACTTAGAAGCGGCAAACGAATAAGTCAGCGACGGGTTTTTAATGACATTTAAACCTGACGGCACAGAACCAGACTGAATGAAGACAAAATACAGCCCTAAAATGCTCCTTCATGATTCCTAAATAAGTTAAAAGTCCTTTTTAAACCAAAAAGAAGTTAACAGCAAAGATAGTTCGGTTTAAAGAGTCTTTTCCATTAAATCAAAGTTCATCGGCACAGGAGCGATCTGTCTGCCACAAGAGTCTTTAAGCACCAATCAGTCCATTAATCCACAGGGAACCAAAAAGGAAAACCAGTTCAAAGAAGAATGATTGATCAACAAAAAATCTCTAGTATACCAGGCCCAAAAATAAAAAATTAAAGTGATCTCACTGGATCCAGGGAAGAGTTGATGTCAGGAAGCAGCTCCTTCGTTTTCCTCTGCGTGCAGCAGCACGAGGCTGTTGTTTACCTCCGTTGTCATGACGCCCAACATTGAGCCACTGTATTGCTTTAATGAAATCTTTTGAAAGCTTTTTTTTTTCTTTAAAGACCACGGTGGCACATATGTTAGTACAAAATTATGTTTGTGTCGCGTTATAGATGAACATGCACGCACTTCTGCACAGCACTTTACCGCAGCTGTGTTATAAGATCCACGCCCACCGTGAGTCTGTAGTCGGGCTAGAAAAAAGATAAGCAAACCGAGTAGAGCCGAGTAGAAAAGCCAAACCGAGTCGAGTAGGGCTGGAATTGTATAGTGGAAAAGGGCCATTAGATTTAAATGCAAGCTGATATTATCTGATGTTCGTTCTTCTTTTTTTTTTAAGCTGATACACCCCTAGTTCTGCTCCTCTGGTGCTTCAGTGATATCTTATCACAAATTGAAGCCTATCTTTTCACACTGGTGTTTGAGAAAACCTTTAGTTTAGCCTCTGTCTGAAATCCTTTGTTTTAGCTACTATCTCTTTAAGGCCTCCTTCTCCACAAACCCTCTTCTCTCTAATTGGCCAGTCCTCTGGAGGCCTGTAGGGGGCAGAGCCAAATTCAACTTCAAATTCAAGTTTATTTTTATCAAGTTTATCTGCTTTAAAATACAACAATATTGGCAAAAGTGCCCTACACAATCCTAAACTAAAAATAATATCAACACTAACAATGAGAAACAATAAAACAGAGACAGAGCCTGGGGCAGACCTTGGTGTTTGAGGCCCAGGCTTCAACATGAACCAGTCCCGGGATCCTCATGTGATGACCTCATCATTCTGCAAGTCTCGTGAAAATCTGATCTGATCTGCTATTTTTAGAACAAAATTGTTTTGATGAGTTTACAGACAGATTCAGGGGATTCTACAACATGTAGATATGTAGAAGTTTGAGAACTTTCTGGAGTTTGGTCTGAACATCTCGCACTAGTACTGTTGATCTAAATACTGGGGCTTAATATCCATGTTGTATTGACATTTACATATGGGAAGGTAGAATACATACAAACCTCCTGAGCTATAAATTGTGCAGGAGCACCTGTATGAGGCCTGAAGAAAGCATTATACCCCTCTTTAAAGACAAAGGAAATGTATTTGAAATCTGTTGGTCAGGCTCTTAAGATGCCAGTTGAAGTGCATGAAGTCAGTGTCAGCTGAAAGAGAAATGAATGTTTCACCCTGTAAACAAAACTGCACTCATGCACACAAACACACACACACATACACACACANTGTGTGTGTATGTGTGTGTGTGTGTGTGTGTGTGTGTGTGTGTGTGTGTGTGTGTGTGTGTGTGCGTGTGTGTGTCTGTGTGTGTATGTGTGTAAAGGTGATGAAAGCTGAAGTGGGCTGTCAGAGACTATTTTTACCTCCATGATGTTTCTATCATGCTACAGAGCTCTGACAAAAAAAGAAATGAAAACAAAGACAGAAAAAGATCAACAGTGTCATATTTGGATTGATTTCTGAGGAAAACTCTAACACAACAGCATAAGTGGCTCCAGAATCTCTCTCAGAGGAGCTTCACCAATAAAAAATAAACCATTTCCAGAACACCCTCAGGCCTCATCCAACCATCCATCCATCCATCCACCTGTTCTAATCCAGCGTGAAGTCAGTCAGCAGCTGCTGAGGTGAGATAAACCAGCCCTCCAGCCAACTCTGGGTCTACTTTGGGTTTACCCCATACTGCTGATCAAGTCCATAGCACTTCCAGGGGGAGGGGGGTCACTCTCAAGACATCCTGATCAAATGTTGGCTCCTGTCTTTCCTTGTAGTCCACAGGTTCAAAAGCTCAATAAAATGTGTCCAACCTGACATGGTCTGCCATAGTTTGTGTTTGTGTTTCTTCTGTTTACCTGAACACGATAATGAAATCATTACAGAACCAATCATTTTTGGTGGATTTATGTATGTATGGGTCAAAGAAGAATAAGGATTCCAAAATTGGAAGAAAAAAAACCCCAAATTGGCTAAAAATGCTTGTTTAGCCACTTTTTATCTACATTGGAGTCTTCTGCATACAAATCAAAAACAGAGATTTGTTTTGAGAAAATTAATGAACATCTTTCAGTAAATCAGATGATTTCTGGCATTAAAATGTCCTTCCTGAAAAACGGAAAAAGCTTTTTAAATTCATTCCATGTCAATAATTGTTGATGTCTACAAGTCAATACATAATAGCAAGAACTCAACAAACAGTTATTGCTCGGAAAACATTTTTATTACAGTTTATGTCACATATTTAGACCGTTTAACTGAAATGTCTTCATCAGTTCCTTTTCACTACACTTTCTTTAGTGTTAAAAAGAGAAAAAAGATTATCAATGGGCCTCATTCACTAATAAATGAGTAGAAAATGTTCTTACTCCCCTCACAAAATAAGAAAATACAAAAAAATCATTATTGGATTCCTGACATTTGCATACCAGACGTTTTTGTTCACACCACCCTGCTTATTTTGGGGAATAAGAATCATTCTAATTCGACTGGCGTGTTCCCGCGCTCTGAAATCAGCATTTACCACGCCCCCATTCAAAGGACATCAGGAGGAGGAGCAGTCGTCATTTACGTCCAAATTGTCAGAGTCAACCAGACAGCTTGTTCTTTTGGTTCCTCACAGCGAGACTCTTTACAGACGCGCGCCCTGACCAGTGAGGTGATAAATGATCAGCTGAGTCTCCTGGAGCTGTGATGGAGATCGTGAACAAAGGTAGTCTTGAAAAAAGATCAGATTCCCATTTGTCTTCCAAACCAAATACACGACTTGCTATGATTTGTAGAATTTCGCAGTCCAAAGGAGTTGCTGCGATCCAGTTCAAATGCATCCTCTACAGCCTCTTTAGAAAGCTCTTTTTTGGTCTCTCTGGCCTCTTCAAGCACTTTTATACTTCAAGCTAGAACGTGGAGACAACTATTGAAGGGTACCATCAGTTTTATCTGACACACTCAGACCAAAGCACACACCACTAACCCTACCACCATATCATTTATCATTAAAAAACAGACAAATCAATGCACACTTCTTCATGAATGACTCCTGAGCTGATGTGCTTTGGAGCTGATAAGACACAGACCAGAGTTCAACTTTCACAGCAGCACACTGTTAGAGTGCTACATACAGGGTTGGAGCTTTTTGACACCATGGGAGACCACACTGGTGTTTGCACTCTGAGATTCTCCTCTTACAGATACACACAGGGATACTCAAAGTTTCCAAACAGTTCACCCTGCATCAAACTGGTGAAGGCTCTCAGCTGGTCTTACCTGGCTCTGTGCAGTTTTTCTCAGGCTCAGCGTAGAGCTTGGACTCATTGTCGTAGATTTCTTGAAGCAGGTGACGACTCTCCCACCGTGCTGCCTCCTCAACCAAAGAGCTGGACACATGATACCCTGAGAGTGAGAGAAAGACAGAAGCAGAAGGGATGGTTGTTGGTTCAATGATTTCATGAACACAGTCTGAGGAATCGGGGACGGCTCTATTATCTGACTTTGATTTGGTTGTTCTTGCAGATAAACAAAATGCTTTAGTCGAAACAGAATTTAGGTTTTGACCTGTAAATGTCTCTCCTTGCACAGACTAACCCCTGTGCAGCAATAACTCTGCGTGTCCTCTGAACTCCTCCTTCTCCTTGGAGAACAATAGCAGATAATAAATGCTTCATGTGTCACCATGTTCCTGCTGGAGCTCTTAAAGTACAGCAGCACACTGAGCGCTGGAGGCTGATTGCTCCAACTTAGTCATCTGGGTCACTGTATCCTCAGGCGCCCCACCTCTGACCCATCTCCTCTCCCACCACACAGCAGACCCCCACTCAGGTAACAGCACAGCAGGAGACTTTTATTAATAGCACTGGCCTTGGCTACATTCATTTACATGTGGAATATTATTAACATTTTGTAAACATGTCACAGAGCAAAGAATGCAGCAGCAGAAACAGGTGTGGAAGATATTTCTGCAGCTAACCACAAGTGGACACTCCATGAACTGCAGTATTAACACTTTCACAAAGGCTCCATAATTTGCACCAAAGGTTGCTGCTTGTTCATGATGTCATGGTGGAGCCTTAAACACCAAGGGCTGCCCATAGCTCAACCCCTGACAGGCAGAATCAGATCATAAAGTTCTTAACAATACTCAGCCCTAGATACAGCGCTGATATTGCAGCCTTAAAGAATTGGCTGGTACCAATATTGATCTGATATGATATCAGCAGGAATGCTGTGATGTTACACTCTATTTGTAGCTCTTCAGGGCTTAAATAAGTCTTTGGAAGAATGTGTAAAGTGCAAGTATATTAAACTTCTCCAGTTCTGTGCCACCATGGGAAACCTGTGCATGACAGGTTCTGCACTCAGCTGTAATGTCTTTATCAGACTTCAATCAAAATTACAGCCACACGGACGACATCACCCCTACTCTTTCCTAAGGTTCTGTTTGCACCTTAGCACACATTATGGATCCACGTTATGGATCTAGGTGCTACTGGAATGGAGTCGGGGAACCTTGTCTTAGAGCGTTTGTGTCTAACAGCCCTTTTCCACCGACTCACCTTGGCCCTACTCTACTCAGCTCTACTCGACTCTACTCGGTTTGTGTTGCATTTCCACAAGCGCAGTACTACGCGTCAGACACCAGTTTTTAGTACCTGCTCTACCCTGGTTCCAATCGAGCTGAGCCGATTCTAAAAGGTGATGTCAACAGACTGCCGGTCACTCATTGGTCAGAGAATGTCGTCTCTGCAGCTTCTGACTCTGAACAAATCACTTACAAGAGGCAAAGGAATAAGTCAGCGACGGGTTTTTAATGACATTTAAACCTGACGGCACAGAACCAGACTGAATGAAGACAAAATACAGCCCTAAAATGCTTCTTCATGATTCCTAAATAAGTTTAAAGTCCTTTTTAAACGAAAAAGAAGTTAACAGCAAAGATAGTTCGGTTTAAAGAGTCTTTAAATCAAAGTTTGTTGGCGCAGGAGCAATCTGTCTGCTACGAGAGTCTTTAAGCACCAATCAGTCCATTAATCCACAGGGAACCAAAAAGGAAAAACAGTTCAAAGAAGAATGATTGATCAACAACAAATCTCTGGTATACCAGGCCCAAAAATCAAAAATTAAAGTGATCTCACTGGATCCAGGGAAGAGTTGATGTCAGGAAGCAGCTCCTTCGTTTTCCTCCGCGTGCAGCAGCACAAGGCTGTTGTTAACCTCCGTTGTCATGACGCCCAACATTGAGCCACTGTATTACTTTAATGAAATCTTTTGAAAGCTTTTTTTTTTCTTTAAAGACCACGGTGGCACATATGTTAGTACAAAATTATGTTTGTGTGGCGTTATAGATGAACATGCACGCACTTCTGCGCAGCACTTTACCGCAGCTGTGTTATAAGATCCACGCCCACCGTGAGTCTGTAGTCGGGCTAGAGGAAAAGATAACCAAACCGAGTAGAGCCGAGTAGAAAAGCCAAACCGAGTCGAGTAGGGCTGGAATTGTATAGTGGAAAAGGGCCATTAGATTTAAATGCAAGCTGATATTATCTGATGTTCGTTCTTCTTTTTTTTTTAGCTGATACACCCCTAGTTCTGCTCCTCTGGTGCTTCAGTGATATCTTATCACAAATTGAAGCCTGTTTTTCTCACACTGGTGTTCGAGAAAACCTTTAGTTTAGCCTCTGTCTGAAATCCTTTGTTTTAGCTACTATCTCTTTAAGGCCTCCTGCTCCACAAACCCTCTTCTCTCTAATTGGCCAGTCCTCTGGAGGCCTGTAGGGGGCAGAGCCAAATTCAACTTCAAATTCAAGTTTATTTTTATCAAGTTTATCTGCTTTAAAATACAACAATATTGGCAAAAGTGCTGTACACAATCCTAAACTAAAAATAATATCAACACTAACAATGAGAAACAATAAAACAGAGACAGAGCCTGGGGCAGACCTTGGTGTTTGAGGCCCAGGCTTCAACATGAACCAGTCCCGGGATCCTCATGTGATGACCTCATCATTCTGCAAGTCTCGTGAAAATCTGATCTGATCTGCTATTTTTAGAACAAAATTGTTTTGATGAGTTTACAGGCAGATTCAGGGGATTCTACAACATGTAGATATGTAGAAGTTTGAGAACTTTCTGGAGTTTGGTCTGAACATCTCGCACTAGTACTGTTGATCTAAATACTGGGGCTTAATATCCATGTTGTATTGACATTTACATATGGGAAGGTAGAATACATACAAACCTCCTGAGCTATAAATTGTGCAGGAGCACCTGTATGAGGCCTGAAGAAAGCATTATACCCCTCTTTAAAGACAAAGGAAATGTATTTGAAATCTGTTGGTCAGGCTCTTAAGATGCCAGTTGAAGTGCATGAAGTCAGTGTCAGCTGAAAGAGAAATGAATGTTTCACCCTGTAAACAAAACTGCACTCATGCACACAAACACACACACACATACACACACACACACACACTGTGAGAACTGAAGGGTGAAATCTGCCATGATGCATCAACGCTACAGCTTCCATACAGCTGTGACGCCTTCCACCCTACTACTGTACACTCTTCCCTTGAGCCGAAGCAATGAGTGTGTATCTGTGTGTAGTGTGTGTGAGTGTGTGTGCCTGTTCAAGCTTGTTGTATGGCATATGAAGAGAATATAGATAACTTTACACAGCGAACACACACACCACAGGAATCCTCTCTATCTTCTGTCTGAGTAATAACGTCAGCCTGTGCTCTATAATTATCATAGTAAACACGCTCTCTCTCTGTCTCTCTCTCTCTCACACACACACACACACACACAAACACATACACACACACTCACGCTCACACTCACACTCACAAAGACAGCCTAGTGTTTTAGGCTGATGCTGGTCCAGTGAAGCAGAATGCATCATCGAAGCCTGGTTACTGTGGCGACGTGACGTAACAGATGAGAAGCACCGAGGCGACTGACATAACAGTGAATAAACTACTCATGCACTCACACGCACAGACGCGCACACACACACACACACACACACACACACACACACACACACACACACACACACACACAGTTGCAGACACATGCTATGAGATGTGTGTTGAAGTTGTGTCTCCACACAGGTAAACACACTTTGCTGGATGTACAGTTATGCTCAAAAGTTTGGCAGAATACTAAACTCAGCAGAATTTACGATTTCACCACAGGAATCCAGAGTTCAAACATATCAAAGCGTTGTTTCATCAAATTATTCCAAGTGGTGAGATTTCTCTTCAATACACAGAGAGTTGATGCCAGGAGAGCCTGATTTCAACAACTAGTCTCTGCTTCACTAGCCTGAAGCGCTAGCTCATACTGAGTAAAGCCTCCTGAAAGGCTTGTTTATCAGCTTTTAATCACACATACAGTAACCAACAGTCTTACAGTTCACTCAAAGCCTGTTGTGGCTGGATAGACTGCCGATAAATCAATGTTTTTGCCTCGCATAGTCATCCATATTTTGGTACACAACAGGAGCGGTACAATCTGTGACCTGGAGCTATGATTTACACTTTTAGCAAACCTTTTCACAGACAGAACAAAGTTGACTACAAAGAGAACACTGAGCACTGATGCAGCTGTTTTGTTTGCATGATTTTGTCAGACTAGACTGTGGTAAATGAGGACACACCTGCTGTTTGATCACCTGAGACTAAAAACTCCCGAACTCCTACACAGTTTTACCTGGAAAGCTCAAGTTTCACCCAGATGTAGATGAGAAGGAATAGAAGTGATGTTGTGGATGTTTAATGTCTGACATGAAGCATCTTGAAGTTAATGATGTTCAACATTTGGTTTATTTAAAAAAACAAAAACTGTTTCAGATGCATTTATCCTGATGTGGACTTTAGTCACACATACTCACTGGCCACTTTATTGGGTAAACCTTGCTAGTACCTGGTTGGACCCCCTTTTGCCTTCAGAACTGCCTTAATCCTTGGTGACATAGATTCAACAAGGTACTGAAACATTCCTCAGAGAGTTTGGTCCACACTGACATGATGGTATCACACAGTTGCTGCAGATTTGTCAGCTGCACATCCATGAAGCCAATCTCCCGTTCCACCACATCCCAAAGGTTCTATTGGATTGAGATCTGGTGACTGTAGAGGCTGTTTGAGTTCAGTGACCTCATTGTCATGTTGGAAAAACCAGTCTGAGATGATTCAGGTTTTATGACATGGCACTGTGTTCTCCTGCTGGAAGTAGCCATCAGAAGATGGGTACACTGTAGTCATACAGGGATGGACGTGGTCAGCAACAATACTCAGGTCACTGTGGACTTTAAAGCATGCTCATTTGGTACTAAGGGGCCCAAAGTGTGCCAAGGAAATATCCCCCACACCATCACACCATCACACCACCAGCAGCAGCAGCAGCAGCCTGAACCGTTGATACGAGGCAGGATGGATCCATGCTCTCATGTTGTTTAGATCAAATTCTGACCCTACCATCTGAATGTGGCAGCAGAAATCCAGACTCATCAGACCAGGCAACATTTTTCCAATCTGCCATCGTCCAGTTTTGGTGAGCCTGTGTGGATTGGAGTCTCAGTTTCCTGTTCTTAGCTGACAGAAGTGTCATCGGTGTGGTCTTCTGCTGCTGTAGCTCGTCTGCCTCAAAGTTCCACCTGTTGTGTGTTCAGAGATGATCTTCTGCAGACCTCTGTTGTAACCAGTGGTTATTTGAGTTACTGTTGCTTTTTTATCAGCTCCATCCAGTCTGGCCATTCTCCTCTGACCACTGGCATCAACAAGACATTTTCGCTCACAGAACTGCCGCTCACTGGATGTTTTCTCTTTTTGGGAACAATCTCTGTGAACCCTAGAGATGGTTGTGGGTGAAAATCCCAGTAGATCAACAGTTTCTGAAATACTGAGACCAGCCCGCCTGACATCAACAACCATGCCACGGTCAAAGTCACTTCAATCATCTTTCTTCCTCATTCTGATGTTTGGTTTGAACTGCAGCAGATCCTCTTCACCATGTCTACATTCCTAAATACACTGAGTTGCTGCCATGTGATTGGTTGATTAGAAATTTGCGTTAACAAGATGTTTGACAGGTGTGCCTAATAAAGTGGCTGGTGAGTGTATAAAACATGACATTTTCTGAAACTAGAGCCTTTAATCTTTAAAATGAGGTGTCATGGATGAACTTTGACCTTATGGTTCTACAGCTATCCAAATCAAAAAACTGATCAGAGTATCATTTTCACAGAGCAGCTCGTTTTACACATCAATCACACTATTAACAACCTGCGCACATAATAATACGTTGAAGTAATATTCATTTGTTCAAATAAAGTTCTTTGAGTTGTTGATACAGACCATTAAAAATGTGTGTCTGGGTGCCTTGGTTGAAGAGAAACAAGTTTTTATAAAATTATAGTTTTGTTTGTTTCATCCATTTACTGGATACTCAGGGGCTTATCGTAACAGAATAAAGAGAAGAAAATAATAAAATACATGAATGAAAAGCTGGGAGTTGTGCTTGCTGGATGGGGCATGTCCTTTTGAGTTTTGCTAGTCTGATCGGCTCTTTAAAGTTGCCCTGGGCATTCGGGTAATCGTTAGTGTCAGAAGCTGTATTTTGATTAGCAGAGTGCTGAGAGACATATAGAGTCAGACAATAAGGAGATGAAAAACTATTCTCACTCCTTCTGAA
>RPOG01001002.1:107500-116864 GCA_008086565.1 Thalassoma bifasciatum
AATCACACATACAGTAACCAACAGTCTTACAGTTCACTCAAAGCCTGTTGTAGCTGGATAAAGACTGCCGATAAATCAATGTTTTTGCCTCGCATAGTCATCCATATTTTGGTACACAACAGGAGCGGTACAATCTGTGACCTGGAGCTATGATTTACACTTTTAGCGAACCTTTTCACAGACAGAACAAAGTTGACTACAAAGAGAACACTGAGCACTGATGCAGCTGTTTTGTCTGCATGATTTTGTCAGACTAGACTGTGGTAAATGAGGACACACCTGCTGTTTGATCACCTGAGACTAAAAACTCCCGAACTCCTACACAGTTTTGCCTGGAAAGCTCAAGTTTCACCCAGATGTAGATGAGAAGGAATAGAAGTGATGTTGTGGATGTTTAATGTCTGACATGAAGCATCTTGAAGTTAATGATGTTCAACATTTGGTTTATTTAAAAAAACAAAAACTGTTTCAGATGCATTTATCCTGATGTGGACTTTAGTCACACACATACTCACTGGCCACTTTATTGGGTAAACCTTGCTAGTACCTGGTTGGACCCCCTTTTGCCCTCAGAACTGCCTTAATCCTTGGTGACATAGATTCAACAAGGTACTGAAACATTCCTCAGAGAGTTTGGTCCACACTGACATGATAGTATCACACAGTTGCTGCAGATTTGTCAGCTGCACATCCATGAAGCCAATCTCCCGTTCCACCACATCCCAAAGGTTCTAATGGATTGAGATCTGGTGACTGTGGAGGCTGTTTGAGTTCAGTGACCTCATTGTCATGTTGGAAAAACCAGTCTGAGATGATTCAGGCTTTATGACATGGCACTGTGTTCTCCTGCTGGAAGTAGCCATCAGAAGATGGGTACACTGTGGTCATACAGGGATGGACGTAGTCAGCAACAATACTCAGGTCGCTGTGGACTTTAAAGCATGCTCAGTTGGTACTATGGGGCCCAAAGTGTGCCAAGGAAATATCCCCCACACCATCACACCATCACACCATCACACCACCAGCAGCAGCAGCAGCAGCCTGAACCGTTGATACGAGGCAGGATGGATCCATGCTTTCATGTTGTTAAGATCAAATTCTGACCCTACCATCTGAATGTGGCAGCAGAAATCCAGACTCAACAGACCAGGAAACATTTTTCCACTCTTCCATTGTCCAGTTTTGGTGAGCCTGTGTGGATTGGAGCCTCAGTTTCCTGTTCTTAGCTGACAGTGTCATCGGTGTGGTCTTCTGCTGCTGTAGCTCATCTGCTTCAAAGTTCCACCTGTTGTGTGTTCAGAGATGATTGTCTGCAGACCTCTGTTGTAACCAGTGGTTATTTGAGTTACTGTTGCTTTTTTATCAGCTCCAACCAGTCTGGCCATTCTCCTCTGACCTCTGGCATCAACAAGACATTTTCGCTCACAGAACTGCCGCTCACTGGTTGTTTTCTCTTTCTGGGAATATTCTCTGTGAACCCTAGAGATGGTTGATGGTGAAAGTCCCAGTAGATCATCAGTTTCTGAAATACTGAGACCAGCCCGTCTGACACAAACAACCATGCCACGGTCAAAGTCACTTCAATCATCTTTCTTCCTCATTCTGATGTTTGGTTTGAACTGCAGCAGATCCTCTTCACCATGTCTACATTCCTAAATGCATTGAGTTGCTGCCATGTGATTGGCTGATTAGAAATTTGCGTTAACAAGATGTTTGACAGGTGTGCCTAATAAAGTGGCTGGTGAGTGTATAAAACATGACATTTTCTGAAACTAGAGCCTTTAATCTTTAAAATGAGGTGTCATGGATGAACTTTGACCTTATGGTTCTACAGCTATCCAAATCAAAAAACTGATCAGAGTATCATTTTCACAGAGCAGCTCGTTTTAAATGTCAATCACACTATTAACAACCTGCGCACATAATAATACGTTGAAGTAATATTCATTTGTTCAAATAAAGTTCTTTGAGTTGTTGATACAGACCATTAAAAATGTGTGTCTGGGTGCCTTGGTTGAAGAGAAACAAGAATGTTTTTATAAAATTATGATTTTGTTTGTTTCATCCATTTACTGGATACTCAGGGGCTTATCGTAACAGAATAAAGAGAAGAAAATAATAAAATATATGAATGAAAAGCTGGGAGTTGTGCTTGCTGGATGTGGCATGTCCTTTTGAGTTTTGCTAGTCTGATCGGCTCTTTAAAGTTGCCCTGGGCATTCGGGCAATCGTTAGTGTCAGAAGCTGTATTTTGATTAGCAGAGTGCTGAGAGACATATAGAGTCAGACAATAAGGAGATGAAAAACTATTCTCACTCCTTCTGAAACATTTCTCTATGGATTCCACACACGTGCTTTACGTGTACCTGCCTCATACATGTAGGCCAGCAGCGTGTGTGTGAGTGTGTATGTGTGAAAGTAATCCAGCAGGGGAATTTCAACAGCAGGAGCTGGAATGGACCATTTCATATTTCTCCTCCCTGGATTCATCCATTCACCTTTCATCCTTTCATTAACACAGAATCATATTGGCCAACGTCTATAGTTCCACGGTGACCCCATAACGTCACATGCCACGGCAACCATCGCTCCTCACTGTCATGCTTAATTAGCTACTTTATCTTCATTAGCATCCCTTGGCAGGCGTGTGTGTGTGTGTGTGTGTGTGTGTGTGTGGATTCTCTCTGTCCATGAGGACACATCTAAGATCTTACATGAAGTATGTTGCAGGAAAAAACATGCATGGCATGTTTGTAGTATGATTATTTCTTTCTGTGCCAGTGTGTGCGCATTTGTGCGTGCATGTTTGTGTGTGTGAGTGTGTGTGTGTGTGTGAACGTGCGTGTGTCCATGTGCGTACCCGTGTGTGTGTGCAGTAGCCACAGCCGTGTCCCCAGAGAGAAGAGAATCAGGCCATGAACACGTGTTTCTCACTATGCAGTCCAATAACATGCTACACGTGATCCCAGTACCCATGGTTCCTCATCATAGAACAAGCACTATCTAGGTTACTCTTTTGTTTGCATTAATGTATGATACATGCATTAAAGATACAAAAACATACAGCAATTTACAAGCATAATAATATCACTCATTACTTTAGCTCTGCACCACACCTCCTGAGGTGATGAAATGATCCTCTCTGTTGTCTGAGGAAGGACTCAGGTACGGTCACTTTATGAACAGTAATGAAACATAAATGGATAATGTTCACAGTGGCAAAGTGACGCCTCATTGAACTGATGGAGAAACCTTGGCTTGTTAAAGGTGCAAAGCAAAAGTCCGGAGGATGCCAAATGGGGAAACACAAAGGTTTTCTCACCATCAAGGAACACTGTTACATGTAAGTTGTAAGAATTGAATGCAAAACGCTGCCTTGAAATTTTTTTAGGTAGGGTGACCAAATGTCCTCCATTTTGGCTGTAAAAGAATGTTCAGAAAGATTCTATAAAATCCCCCAAATGTCCGCGTTTTTCTCAGCTTGTTCTATAGAGCATTGATATTTGTAATAAGTTGCTTCACTGGAGAACTGGCATTATTCTGTTGACACCAACCTCAAGATAGTTTGGTTCATTAAAGGTGCCCCATTACGCAAATCCACTTTTATATTGGTTTACTAACGAAAATATGGGTCCCCAGCTGTGTCTTCAACACCCCCTAATATTGAAAAAAATCCACCTTCTCCTCTCTTCACTAGCTCCCTTTTTCTGAAAATCTCTCCTTAAGCAGCTGTTTTGAAATCAAGCTGGTTTTGACGTCACCACTGGAGACACACACACTGCTTGTTTCACTGTGTTGGTGCAGACGGTCAACAAGGAGGAGGAGGAGGAGGAGGACATCGAAGGAGACTCCTTGATGTGTCAGTTATAGTTTGTGTCTATTTGGAGGAGCACACGTGATCTATAGTCGACGTGTCGTCTTTAGTCGGTCAGAAGACACAAGAACACTATTTTTACTGTGAAGTCCTCAGTTCTGAGTCGTGAGATTTACTTTGATCTTGGACTTAATCACACAGATATAACTGCTTTGATTGTTCACCATCACTGTTACATTGTCTCAGAAATTCAACAGGGATGTTTAAGTCTTTTAATTGGCACAAAGGATACACCTGTGAAGTAACAAAAGAGCTGTGATCTTACTTTAATTCTGTGTCTTAGTTCACCTTCTATTTTACTGCTGACATGATCATAATGTGCTCACTCTGTCAGCTCTACAAAGATGAACATTCATGAAGGAGACTCTATATGGATGGTGCTGTTTTGCTCATGAGAGACACAATCTACGTCTGCTCTCTGTTAGTAAATCAGCTTTGCGCATGTAATTGACTTTGCCCGTGTTTTTCCACACAAAACATTGGTAGATAGAGCAGCTCATGAGAGTTGCTCTCTCAGTCAAGTCGCCAAAAGCACTTCCTGAAAGAGGCGGAGAGAGCTCGACCTCATTTCATATTCAAATGCAGACGCTGAAACAGCTGCTGAGAGATGAAGGAAAAACCAGGGAATTTTTGGAAGGCTTAAATTCACGAACCCAGTGTTTTTTTTAATCGAGAAAACAGCCACATTCATGACTTTGGGACATCAGACTTCTGCATCAAATGGATCTTAACTGTTTTCAAAGGTATATTATGGCACCTTTAAGAGTTGTTAGTTAACTTTATCTAATAGTTCAAAATAATTAACTTTTTCCCACTCAATTAAACTTTTCAGTCATGTTAACCTTTTGTTTTTGTTTATTCAGAAAGGTAGTTGTTTGAAATAATTAGTTTATTTAATCTCAATCAAGTGTTTCATTTCTGTAAATTGTGGAACTTAGGTAGCTGAGGTATCCCGTTGAGTTAAAGCAGTTGATCTAGATTGGTCTAACTTTAAAGCTGTAGCTTTACTAAACAAGTTAAGTGTGCAGAAAATTAGAAAACTCAGTCACGGTGTAACTGTTCACTTGCAATTCACAAAAAGAATTCTGGGTAGGACTAGGTTGTTAGGTACCTCAGGATTCGATTCTATTAGTTTCAATTGTATATATATTTTTTGTCATTCTGCAGTGTCTGCTTGACACAATGGGCTGTTCCTTGGTTCCCTGGTGTTCCAAGCAGCCTGCTGTGGCTTTCCAGGAAGAACATTACAGACGCCCGCAACTGTATAAATGAGCTGTAATAGGAGAATGATAAAGGAGGGGGCTGAGGTGGTGGAGGTAACTCTTCACCGGCAGTGACAGAGTGAGCAGCACCAGTGGAGCAGGGATCACTGAGAAAAAAAAGCACATATGAAAGTGTGCTGTCCACTGTGCTGTGAGAATGGGCTGTGATTGGGAACGATGATCCAATCAGCAGCTCTGCGGCTGATTACAGCTGGGGCACATGACTGACGTGTCCTGCATGAAGCAACACCAGGCTACACTCATGTATTCACCGCAGTTTAAAACCTGCTCTGCTTTCTGGACAGGTTATTCTCAGTGCACACAGCAGAGATTCAAGCTCATCACTACAGGACCAACAGTGTCAGTGCTGATCAACCACAACTGAAGTTCACTTTCTGTTCTGCTCCAACACTTCTGAGCAGATACACGCTCATCAATCTGAGCCCCACACACAGGTTTCACTTCAAACATGGGTTTTAAGTACTCATTCTGGATGATCAGACTTGAATGTGTGTAGATTTTAAACCACTACATACTTGTATGTTTCAGAAACCCCTGAACCCGTCTGTAAACAGATCAAAACACTCCTTTCTAAAAAAAAGAGATTTATGAATGATGGACTTGCTGAAATGATGAGGTTGTCTCATTAAGATCTCCTTAACTTCCACCCATAGCTCCACCCACAACAGGACTCCAGTTGACTGACCAATCAGAGGGTGGAGGGTTTGTTTAATGGGGAGCCTCAAAGAGACAGCAGCTAGAATGAAGTGTCAGATGAGGGATGGGTATTGATTCTTCAAGTAGCTTTACTGTTTTTTTTTGTTAACAACATTTTATTGAGTCTATAAGTACATAAATATGAAACTGGCCACTGAATCTGAATATCTCTGGACAAAAATAAATAAGAATAAGTAAAATCACTCGTCACGTGACGTTGATGTATTATTTTATTTTATGTTATTGACTGAAGTAGGTCACCTAGTGTCTGAAAGTGGTAATCGTGTGTGTGTTGTGTGGAACCTGGAGCTTGTCAGAGTTCTCCTGAAGTCAGCCATGAGCCAGCACCTAACTCTTTTTATGACTCTGTTTGGGAAACATTTGCCTGTTAGTATTTTGGTATTTAGAGGTTTCAGTATTGTTTTCAAAGACTAAATGTGAGCTGTTTCTTGGATGAAAGATGAAATTATGTCTAGAACAAAAGGCACAATCAATATGTGCTAACCATTAGCATATCAGTTCAATTTCCCATATATGCTAGCATTAGGCTAGCACTATATTTAATGTATCGCTTTTGGTACAATAGGAGATGTGTAACATTAAATGTATTAAATATGTGTCTCTTGTGAGAGAGTAATGTGCATTTCTCTGCATGTTCAGTTTTACAGCTTCTTAAGTAAAACTTTAAGTGTAAAACTCTTGAACCAGAGTTTTTTTGGAAACTGTTACCTCGCTGTTAAGCTAAGCTAGCTGGGGCAGAATAGTTGATGTAAGTTCTGTCCGCTCTGGTGAAATGTAAAGAATCCATAAGGGAATTGTTAAACAAAAAGGCTAATGATGCTGATGGATTGAACCATTTCTTATTGAGTCTTAACAGGAACTAGTTCTCACTCCTCATCCCCATGTCAGACAGAGGCTGAAATCAGTGTTTGCATTCATCAACTGATCCCCTGTGCACCACTATGAAAAAACAGTGGAAACAGGTTCATCTTTCCCACAATGCCAAAGACATAATCCAAAACTTGACTGAGAAACAAATAGATGTGCTGAAGAGTAATTATCTTTCCACTAAATCCTAAGTGGAAGCTGCTGATATCTGAGGGTGAAAGTCTGCCTGCAGGTCAGAGCGCTCCTTCATCCATTAGAGTTCATGTGAGAATCTGCTCTGGTTCACTTTACAGCTGCATGTGAACTTCACTCTTACAGGACGCTGTTTCACAGTCATGACAAACAAAGAGCCAGTGTGAAAGTTAAAGGAGAAGAACAAGAGATGCAGAAAAACGAGAAACCCTGGAGACTCCATCACACACAGGTTCGGTGTTTAGGGTCCTGACTTGTGATGACTGTTACACTTGTTCACATGTGCACAGCTGGGATGTGTCCTGCTACAAAGGAGGTTTGTTTGAAGCCTGGCCCAGGAGAGAGCAGCAAAGAGCAAACAACATACAGAAAACAGATGACAGTGTCTTTCTGTGGTTGGATTTCTGCTCATTTGTAAAACATTCTGTAACTTCTGTGTGAGCATGCTGTATCACTTTCAAATTGAGTTTTGGCTGTTTGTTTGTTTTTTTGAACTTGGTTTTTATTAAATGTTTTCTTTATCAGTACAAACATTATATATACATTTCAATACGATTCAATGAGTTTCTTTTCCATTTTCTAGCTGTATTTGCATACATTACATATCTTCATATGCACAATATGATGGTAAAACAAATAAACAAAAAATAATAACGGTCACATAAAAATAAAGATAATTTCCACTCGAAATTATAACATCACATGCCCATATCATTGTCAGAACCAGGATGACATTTTACATATAGAGTAGGGAAATTATTGCATGTATAATAACTGTATGTATTATTGCAGCAATGGAGGAATCATAGGTTTCCATCTTTTAGTAAAGGTTGCTCTCTGAAGCCGTAACGAAAAAGTGATCTGTTCCATTTGATGAATGTCCCAAATCTTCTGGATCCATGTGTTATATGAGGGAGGTTCTGGTTTCATCCATCTGATGGTTATACTCTTTAAGGCTGCAGTTAGTAATATATTCAAAAGGTCTCTATATGCCCCTCTCCTCAAACCCTCAGGTATTACTCCCAGTACTGCCACTACAAAGTCTCTTGGGATGTTCATTTTGAAAACCTCCTTCAGGGCAGCAAAAACCTCCCCCCAAAACACCCTTAACTTTGGATACAACCAAAATATGTGAATGTGATTGGCTATATGTTCACCACAGTTCCTCCAGCAAGAACCTGAGTGTTGTGGACCCATCTTAGACACTATTACTGGTGTTCTGAAGTATCTTGTAATTATTTTCCATTTTAATTCCCTCCATGTGTTAGAGTTAGTAACTGAATGAGCCTCAGTACACACCTCACACCAGTCGTTGTCAGGTATAACAATGTTGGCCTCTGTCTCCCATTTCTCTCTTATTTGTGAGCTATTTTTGTTCATGGATAATAATATTTTGTATAATTTGGATATAATTTTCTTTTTTCCATCCCCAGTTCGTAGCTTTATCAGATACTTTTCCAAGGGTGTAGGTTTTGTGAATTTATTTCATTCCTCATGGGTTGTCAAGAATGCTCTAAGTTGCAAGTACCTGAAAAAATTTGTCCTGGGGAGATCAAAGACAGTTTTAAGATGCTCAAATGTTTTAAGTAGGTCACCATCAAACAACTGATGCAAGTAAGTCAATCCCTTTTCTGACCATTTTTTAAAACTGTTATCTAAATGATTGGGTGTAAAAGTCTTCACAAAGCCAATACTTATCAGGGGTGAAATTACCTTTGATAGCTTAAAAGCACACTTTATTTTATTCCAAATTTTAAATGTAACCTTGGTCCAGTCTGACATCTCTCCCATAGGAACATCTAAAAAGGGCAAGTCTTTTAGGGGGTCCTGGCATTGCTGCTTTTCAATATTAACCCATCTCGTGTCTGTGTTATCTTGAATCCAATCTATCAGGGGTTTAATTTGTGCAGCCCAGAAGTAAAATTTAAAATTTGGTAGGATTAGGCCTCCATTGGATTTGGACAGTTGCAAAGTTTTGAGTCTAATTCTAGGGCGCTTATTTTGCCATATAAATTTTGACAGTATTTTGTCCAAATTGATAAAAACAGCCTTGGGAATGTCTATGGGCAGTAGGCCTGGGCAATACATCGTTTGAACATCGCCATCGCGATGTGCGCATGCGCAATCGTCACATAGCAGGACGTGCGATTTTTTATTTTTTTTTTTTAATAAACTTGTTAAGAGTTTGTTTTGTTACTTGTAGTGCTGGACGATACTGGAAAAAACTTACATTGCGATTTTTTGGGGGGTTGCAATATATTGCGATATATATTGCGATATTAAAAAAATGATAATTTTCACCAGATGACTTGAATAGCTCTGTTTGGGGAGAATTTGGTTGACTCACAATGACACAATTGTATTCATATATTCATATAATATCAATTTGCAAAAATGATTTCTGAGAGGTGCTGGGGATGATGACGACTAC
>RPOG01001002.1:116922-196503 GCA_008086565.1 Thalassoma bifasciatum
GTTTTTAACAGCTCTTTAGAGTTAAAGGAGACTCGCTACGCGCCCCTATGTCACCGGTAAATAGGCCATAAATAGTCCAGTGGCGATAACCCTGAGACTGCAAAAGAAGCTCAGCTTCCCCTAAAATTTAAAAAAAAAAAAACAGTGGTGAACTATGTACCGCTGTGTGTACATTTCACGGACTAATTGTGCGCAAGAATGCGTTCATCTTTTGCTTAGAATCAGCAACTTATCACAGGAGCAGACACGACTTCATTTTCTTTTCTCCCTGCAGCTCCACTGCATCGGGATGATGAGCGTCTACAGAATTTAATGCGGAAGCACCAAGTGGGTTGTTCCACTGCGCAAACAGGACGGTCATTGGATAAATACTGAGCTTTGTCCCGCCCATCGGAAGCTCAGTTTCTATGGGGGTCTATGGGGCAGTGGGCGGGGCGACTGTGAGCCGAAGAATTACTACTAACCTACTAGACAGACTCCGTTTAGCCTTTTTGATTGACAGCGAAATGAACGAATCAGTGATCTTAAAGAATAAACTTCCACCGGTTCGGAGTCTTTAGATCTGTTGTTCCGCGAAGACTGCTGAGCAGTAGGGAGGGAGATAGAGAGACTTTGCGAAGCATGGAGCAGCTTGCAAGTAACCAAACAAACTTTTTACAAATTTGTTAAAAAAATAAAAAATAAAAATATCGCACATCCTGCGATGTGACTATCGCGCATGCGCACATCGCGATGACGATGTTCAAACGATATATTGCCCAGGCCTAGTTACTTGTTTTGCTTCATAACAGCAGCAAGCTGCTCCATGCTCCGCAAAGTCTCCCCCCCCCCCCCCCCCCCCCCCAACACACACACACAGCATAGTGGAGGGGGGAGGGGCGACGGGCTGCCCTCACTCAGGAGACAGGCGACATGTAGGAGGAAGCGACAGAGGATTTAGTCCCCTGAAGAAAGTCCACATCCGAAATTTGGAAGTATTTCGGCTACAAAAAAGATGATACGGAACAAAAAAACACACTCTGCAAACAGTGCCTCGGCATGGTTGCCTCAACATGAGGTAATACGTTGAACCTGTTCAACCATTTGAAACACCATCGCAAGCTCCTGTATGACCAGTGAAAACCAAGGACCCCAGGTGAAACTTCATCTATTCATAAATCAATCACAGAAACCTTTGCCAGCTTAAGTCCAAACAGCATCAACAAATTTCGGATGCAATAACTTTTCACCTGGCAAAAGACATGATGTCATTAAACACCGTCGCTAAAGAGGGTTTTAAAAAAATGATCCGCACGCTCGACAAGAGGTATGAAATACCGTCACGCAAGTATTTCTCTCAAGTGGCCATCCCAGAGCTGTATAATAAACAGAAGGCACAAGTTGAAGAGTTGAAGCAGTACATTATGCAGCTACAAGGGAGTTCACAGATGAACCCCCTTAGCCTGGATTAAACGGTATTATATGAATATATGAATACAATTGTGTCATTGTGAGTCAACCAAATTCTCCCCAAACTGAGATATTCAAGTCATCTGGTGGAAATTATTTTTTTAATATCCCAATATAGATCGCAACCCCCCAAAAAATCGCAATGTACGTTTTTTTCCAATATCGTCCAGCCCTAATGGGTAGCATTTGGAATAGATAAAGAAGTCGGGGCAGAACATTCATCCGGATGCTTTCAATATGCCCCAGCACAGACAGAGGGAGCACAGACCAACGATCCAGATCACCTTTTATACACTGAATTATTTTGGTATAGTTAGCATCATAAAGATTTTGTATAGATATAGGAATAAATATCCCTAGGTATTTGATGCCTTCTGTAGGCCATTTAAACCCTGTCTGAAGTTTTGTATTTTGAGGTATCTTACCATTGATGTCCATAGCCTCCGTTTTGTCTATATTTACCTTATATCCTGAGTAGTATCCAAATTTACTGATCAAAGTCTTAAGATGTGGTATTGTTGATGCTAATTCTGTTAGATATAACAGAACATCATCTGCATAGAGAGATAATTTATGTTCTTTGTTATTCATTGTAATTTCTTTTATCTTAATATTATCTCTAATAAGTTGGGTGAAAAGCTCAATGCTGATGGCAAATAGTAGTGGTGACAGAGGACATCCCTGCCTGCAACCACGTTCTAATTTAAATCTCTGTGATATGAAGCCATATACTTTGACAGAGGCCCGGGGGTCTGAATAGAGCGTCTGTATCAAACAAATAAAATTTGGACCGAATCCGAAGCGTTTTAGGGTTTGAAATAAAAATTGCCATGACACACGATCGAATGCTTTTTGGGCGTCTAACGATAGGATCATTGACTCTGAATCCTTTTCTTTTTGATATGTTATTATATTCAGCAATCGTCGTAGATTATCCCCATAATATCGTCCAGTAATAAATCCAGTTTGATCTGGGTGAATAATTTGAGTTATAATCAGATTGACCCTTCTTGCCAATATTGCTGTCAATATTCACACATCTCCATTTAACAGTGATATTGGTCTATAGGATTGGCATTCAGTAGGGTCTTTGCCCTCTTTGTGTATCACCACAATGGTTGAATCTTTCCAAGATTGTGCCACGCTTTTAGAACACAGTGCACAGTGATATGCTTTTAGCAATAAAGGGGATAATAACTCGCTAAAAGTCTTATAAAATTCATTGATATAGCCATCTGGCCCTGGGCTTTTGTTATTTTTTAAAGTGGAGATCACCTGCCTAACTTCCCATTCTTCAATCGGTTTATCTAGTTCCATGGCTGTAGTTTCTGGTAATTTTGGTAAATTTATGTTTTCTAAGAAGTCTGAAATTTTTTTGTCATCACTGCAAGTGTCTGCATTTCTATATAGTGATTCATAAAAAAGGGCAAACGGTTCTGCTATTTTATCAGGTTTTGTGACAAAGGTACTTTGTGATTTTATTTTTTGTACAACGTTAGATGATTTTTGTTTTCATAGTCGGAAAGCTACTTAGTCTGCTTGATCTATTGCCGTGTTCATAATGTTTCTGATTGGTAAATCTTAAACTTCCCTCAATCTTATCCGATAGTAAACTATCAAGTTGTCTGCGTGTCGCCTTTAATTCTTTTAATAAACTGGTTTATGTAAACTGTTTATGTTTGAATTCCAATGCTTTTATTTTATCTTCTAATTCACGCTGTTTAGCTTCCCTCTGTCTTTTCCTGGCACACGTGAAAGAAATAATGCGGCCTCTGAGGAATGCTTTAGCACAGTCCCATAAGATGAGGGGGGATGTTGCAGGCATGTCATTCGTGTCTATGTCATTTTTGAGCTCTGTTTTGATGAAGGTATTAAATTCTTTATCATTTTAGAGGGATGCATTGAGTCTCCATTGTTTAGAGGACGGTTTCTGGCCTATGTTCCACTTTAACTGAATAGGTGCATGATCAGATAATGTAATGGGCAGAATTTTGATGTCAGATATTCTATGTAATTCCTTCTTAGAAGTGAAAAAGTAATCAAGTCTCGAATAAGACACATGTCTATCCGAACAGAATGTGAAATCTCTACTTCCAGGGAATTTGCTCCGCCAAACATCAACCAACCCAACTTCTATGCATTGATATTTAAGCATTTTACTTGTCTTGGAGAGGGCAACTTTGGAGGAGGGTTGTCGGTCAAACATATTAGACATCACGCAGTTAAAATCACCTCCCATGAAAATAAGTCCATTGCTATATTTTAATATCTTATTGAAAAGCATTCTGATTAAACCGGGGTCATCTTCATTTGGTGCATAAACATTAATGAGGGATATTTCAATACCATCAATTGAGCCATTAACTAAAATATATCTGCCCTGAGTGTCCTTATGTTCAAATGTTTTCATAAAATTTACATGTCTATGTATAAGTATGGAAACTCCCTTTTTCCTACCAGAGGGATGAGAAGAATAGAATATTTTATCTGCCCAAGACTTTTTCAGCTTTTCATGTTCGACATCAGATAAGTGGGTTTCCTGTAGGAAAGCTACTTCACAATTAACCCGTTTCAGTTTGTATAATACTTTCTTTCTCTTCACAAGACTGTGAAGACCTTTAACATTATAACTTATTATGTTAAGTGTGCTCATGATTTGAAGAAATAGATTTGTGGCTTCATTTCCCAGTATTGAAAACTACAGTTCAGTAGAGACAATATGTGCATAGCATATGGATAAGAGTGACGTGAGTTCTTAAGAGTGGGCTCAAAGTAATTAAACCATAAGAAACAAAAATAGGATATTAATACAGCTATTAAATGGTGTTGCAACTCAAAATATTCAGTATTGATCATAGAAAGGGAAAAGAGTGATAACCTTCTTGTACCAGTCTTTAAAGCAGGGTCTCTGGGGAACGGAGAGACCAGAACAAGGAAAGCAAAAAAGCTATCTACGGTAACATTAACTGACATCAGTTCAGAAAAAGAGGGGTGGTGGACCTAGTCCCTAGCCACAAAACAAATGGCAAGAAAACAGTCTTAGATGGGATAGGCTGTCTAAGAGTGTGCGAGAAATACTCACTCAGGCTTCTGCAGAACAAGCAAAAAAAATCACACAGCCTCATGTTATGAAGTAACTACCCAAACGAAGCATGAAAATTAAAGTGACAGCAGTCCTTACGTCCTGTCGCGGATCAGTAGAGTTTTTTCAGTCTTCAGGCTCAGTGCGTAGATTCTGGACATATTCATGGCTTTTTTTAGGTCCATAAACTCCTTATTCTGGTCATTACAGGTGATCCGGAGTCGAGCCGGGTAAAGCAAACCGTAACGAACTCCTTTTCGTCCACGAAGCTCCTTTCTTACGTCGGTGAATGAAGCCCGTGCTCTGGCGACGCTGGAAGTGTAGTCGGGGAATATTGCGATTCTTTTGCCGCCGTGCATCAGCGCAGCTTTATCTCGTGCTGTCCTCAGGATTTCAGCCGCATCTCCGTCGTAGTGAAGTTTAGCGATTATCACTCGTGGCTTCACCGGGAGTCCCGGTCCTCTGGGGCCAAGCATGCGGTGTGAGCGGTCAACCTTCACCTCTCGGTCCAGCTGCAGCGCTTCTTTAAGCATCTTAGACACCGACTCGGGTGCGCTGGAGCCTGGGAGCTCATCCACGCCAATAATCCTGATATTTCCCCGTCTCATTCTCCCCTCCATATCCTCACACTTATCCTTTAAAGTTGCGACCTGGCTTTGAAGGTTGGTTACCGTGGATTGTAATGATGCCACCTCGTCTGACCATGTTGATAATCCACCGATCACATCTTTAATGTCCACTTTCATTTGGCTTATTTCAGACCTGATAGCAGCTGAGGTGTTTGCGATTTCCGAACGCACAGCACGCAGCTCGGATTTGAGGGCGTCAAAATCACCTGTCAGAGCATTTTTCAGTTCCTCCCTGATGATCTTTGCTATTTCTCCCCTCACAGTATCCAGAACGTCGGCTCTGATGTTTTCAGTGGTCATTTCCTCACTTTCAGCACTTTTAGCCGGTGAGGGTAGGTCGGGGTTAGCTATAGCAGGCTGGCTCGGCCTCTGGGTCCTTTTAGCTCGCTGACTGCTAGTCGTGTATTTGAACTTCTCCAGATTTTTATCCATTTAGCTTCATTTACTGCAGCTGGTTCAACTCCTGATAGGTTAAGTGGAGTCTGAATTACAATTTGGACGAGTTATGCAGCCACAGGAGGCAATTTTAAACGGATATTTTAAGGATTCTGCAGGAGCTCATGAAAATGTGTCTTACTCCATGTGTCGCTCACTAGCACCCCCCAGTTTTGGCTGTTTTTAATGTGTTTGATGTTAAAAGATCTGCTCTGCTATGAGCTGTTACCTGCTGATAAAGTTCAACTAAAAGTCCTGCTGTGGTCCACATGGATCTCTGCAGTGGCGTGCACAGACTTTTTGAAGGGCAAGAAAAAATCAGGCCCATAGAGCACGTTCTCACCACCCATGAGGGCAGTTTGTCCTACTTTAACTAGCAAAGGAGGCAGTTTAATGTGTTTTTCCAACCAGGATGGCACTTCAGCATGAATTTGGCATCCTAAAGCACACTTTAGCATGTGTTTTGGCTCCAAAGAGGACACTGTAGCACCCATTTTTTCAACAACTGTGCCTGGGGGTGGGGGGCTGGTGTCCCTCTGTGCACACCACTGGATCACTGACATGATCTGTTTTCCATATGTTTTTGTTCACAGTTATGTCCAAAACCAATGATCATCTCTGATCTATATGAGCCTATAAAAAGTCAGGAGTCTGTGTGTGGTATCTTCAAAGTCAGCTGTCGTTGACCCTTTAATGGCTGCTGTTACAGATTCGTATTGTAAAGCTTTGATCCTCACTGCAGTCAACCCATAGCATCCATTCTCCTAATGCTGATTTCCAACATATTCCGAGGAAACATTTGCAAGCCTTAGTTTTTCATACGACCAGTCAGAGTGGGACCTAAACTAGTTTATGGGAGCACTCATTGTGGAAAATGAATGCTTGGAGGCTACAAATCTGGATAAATTGTTGAAAATAAAGTAAGTTCTGTGTTATATCATATAGGTTATGTATCATATAAATGTTGTATAATTGTTATATGTTATTTTATGTGAACAACTTAACAATCTCTTTTTTTTAGCTTTAGCTTGAAAGAAAAACAAAGAATTATTATTTTTTTCTTTAAATTGAAAATAAATTCAGGCATCGGGGGGGTCAAACACCTCTCTCCTGCCTTGATCAGACTGGTGCATGATAGAAGCAGTTCTGTCCAAGGGGGGGCTAAAGAACATATTTTTTTGCACTGACACAAGTCCTCCTTTTTGGTTGTAAAATTATGCTTCGTGGGATTTTGTAAAAGTCAAAATCATGAGGGAAAAGTTGAGATTTTGAAATAAAAGAGTCAACATTTTGAGATTGTCAAAATTATGAAAAAAAAAGTGAAAAATGTGGTGAAAAGGTACATTTTTCACTTTTTTTGTGATTAATCTGAATTTTTATCTCAAAATTTGACTTGATTGACTTGACTTGACTTGTGAAACATGTTGCAGGCATCAGCTTTAAAAGAAGAAAATATTTGCAAAAAAACGATAAAGTTTTTCAGTTTGAACATTAAATATCTTGTCTTTGTGGTGTACTCAATTGAATTTAAGTTGAAGAAGTTTTTCAAATCATTGTATTCTGTTTTTGTTTACATTTTACACGATAACTCAACCTAATTGGAATTGGGGTTGTATACTAGTGCACCTGTGGTTTATTTTAGGAATGCACTGAATTTTTGCACACCCAATATTTTTGGCCGAAAATGGCTCTTAAGCAGATATTTTGTTTTTGGCTGAAAGACTTTCATCACAGAAAAAAATTGGCCAGAAAAGAATGTTGTGATGATGCAAGTAGAACTCACAGCCAGCACGTGGGAAGAGATGAGAAGGTGGGCATCTTGGCGATGTGCCCTGAGAGCGCTTAGAAAAGTTATATTCTGTGTTTCTTGTGGTGGTTGTTCTGACCTTCATCAGTCATAAGGAGTGCAACTTTATGGACACAGAAATTAAACTCTGTCATAAATATCATTCATAACATTCATAACACAAGGATATTTAGTTTGTTAAATAAAAGCTGCACTGGCAGCTCTTTCTTTTGTCTCACACGCAGCTGCCCGTTACCTTAACAACATGTCAGCAGTGTTTGTCAGAGGATCATGAGTGCACATTTAAATATGAAAATGGACAGTGAGAACAGCAAGGATGAGAATAAAACAAAACATTACAGTCTGATTTAGCCACATGTGCCAAATGTATTACCTTTTAATCAAGAGGGGGTGAAAAAGAAACTCCAGGCTTAGAGGATGGAATGGGTAAGGTCTATGGTGGCCCCGAAGTGCAAATCAGAAAACACCACGTGTGTGAACTGTGTGGCGTTATTACATGTTGATAAATGATTTAAATAACAGCGTGATGCTGAGGTTCATAACTTATGTCATGATGTCAAGTGGTCTGGTCTGAGGCCTGAAACTCCAGGACTTGAGAAGGGTCCCACTCCAGTCCTGCTCTAAACTTTGGAATGACACTAATAATTGGAAAAGTGGTTCATTATTGTTTTTTTGGTTTTCAGTTTTCGACCATTGTTTCCTCAACTTCGGTTTTCGGTTTCAGCCAAGGATTTTCATTTTTCATATTCTTACCCTGTTTTCTGCACTATCCACTGTCCTCCCTCTCCTATCCTAATGAAGGCACAAAGCCACAAAAAATTAACTTAAAAAAGCTTTTCCTTTACCTGAACTTGAAATGACGAGTTTGGTTGTGATGTCCCTGGATGATGGGATAGATGCTCTCATGATCTGATGCTATTGGAGCGACAGAAACACCTGACCATGAAATGAAACCTGAGTGCAGGTCAGAATCAACTCTTCATTCCAGCAATTTCAACCAGCAATTCGTTCAAGAAACTGATCCCAAAAACAAGATGAGATAATCTTCTTTCAAAGGTCACACAAGTTTGGAGATATTCCAGGAGAGTTTTCAAGGATTACAGCTCCACAGACAGTCAACAAGTGGTTCAGAGGAGAAAACAGGGAGGAGCCAAAGAATTTAGAGCTTTTACAAACCAGTCACAGTTTCCTCTCATGTTTCAACCTGAAAGCATGACTGGAGTTTTTCTGTGTGTGTAGTCTGGAGTCAGATCAAAGAATGTTTCTGCCAGAATCAGCGGCAGCTGCCCCGCACACACAGTTTACTCTCAGATAGTCAATGAGCAGTCAATGAGCTGTCGCAAATCCAGCCTGTCACACACCTGTCACAGCGCCAACACACACACACAGACTGAGAGGGAGAGCAGAGGAAGAGCTGTACAACACACACACACACACACACACACACACACACACACACACACACACACACACACACACACACACACACACACACACACACACACACACACACACACACACACACACACACACACACACACACACACACACACACACACACACACACAGCATACAATACACACACTTATCCTCTGCAGCTCAAACATACACTGATAAAAATGTTCTGGTAGATCCACTTCAGAAAATCAAGGCAACTTTTTGCATAATTTATAATGTAGCTGAAGCAAGATTGCTTTTGTTTTAACCACTTTTTTTACGTGAATAATAAAATCAAAGTAAGTGAACTTAATTTTGCCCAATAGATTAAACTAAACTAAACTTTCTTTAAATCGCTCAATTTTTCAAATGTTTTAAAAAAACTTTGCCAGTGAAACAAACTTGTTTTTTCATGCAGATCAAATAAGAAACTACTCACTGTATGAATTACTTAATATTTTTGATGTTTTTAAAGAAGTTTCGAGTAACATCAGCTTAATTACACCATTAACATGAAGCATGAGGGGTTGCTGGTCTACACTGTTGGGCGTAGCCCATCTACGCCATGTAGCATAGTCAGCAGGTCTACTCCATGTAGTGTGGGCAGCCAGTCCACACTGTAGTGTGTAGGCAGCCAGTCCACACTGGAGTGTGTAGGCAGCCAGTCCACACAGTAGTGTGTAGGCAGCCAGTCCACACTGGAGTGTGTAGGCAGCCAGTCCACACTGGAGTGTAGGCAGCCAGTCCACACTGTAGTGTGGGCAGCCAGTCCACACTGTAGTGTGTGGGCAGCCAGTCCACACTGAAGTGTGTAGGCAGCCAGTCCACACTGTAGTGTGTAGGCAGCCAGTCCACACTGTAGTGTGTGGGCAGCACACTGTAGTGTGTAGGCAGCCAGTACACACTGTAGTGTGTAGGCAGCCAGTACGCACTGTAGTGTGAAGGCAGCCAGTCAACGTCGTAGAGTACAGAAAGCTGGTCCAAACTGTTCAGTGAAGGCAGCCAGTCCACACCAGCATGAAGTGAAGACATTAGTTAAATTTGCTTCGCCTCAGATTTATTTTTCTCAGTGTATATCTTCATGTGTGAGAAGCAGAACTAATAAGTCAGGAGAGAGGAAGTGTTCAGGTCCTGGGTGAGGATGCTTTCTCTGTGGTTATGACTGACAGAGGGAACTTATGTAACACCTCCACGCACTATGACATCATGTGGGTTATTGTATGTGACATGAACAGAGGATGAGCTGCTCATCTGAAGAGACGTGGGTCTGCTGGAGGCCAGAGAGGAAGAGGGGGTTTAGTTCACTTGTCTGCAGGAAAGGTCACAGAAGTTGAACAGAAATAGAAACAGAATAAGAGTAAAAATAACTCTGGAAGTGACTTTGATCTAAATGTCAGTGTTTACCAAACTTTTCTGAAGTTTGTAGGGCTGAGATCATGATGGGTCAGACCCAATTATGGAACTGACGCCCCGTGTGCCCCTGTTTTCATATATTTGTTTACTTCTGTATTCAATCACTAGATCTATTGTCACACGTTTCAGTGTTTTGAAGTCTTTAAATTTGAAAGAAGTCAAAATTACGGGTGAAAAGGTCAAATTTTGTTGAAGACTCAAAATTCTGAGCTTAAAAATTTAAGTTATTGGAAAGTTAAGTTTAGAAATATAAAGTAAAAATTCTGACTTAAAGGTAAAATTATGAGATAAATAGTCAAAATTATCAGAAAATAGTTGTAATTTTGACTGGGTCTGCCTGGTCTGACCGGCATCTTCCCCCACCATCAGAGCTGATCAACTGACAGCTCATCGAACTGCGGCCGAGGGTGTCCTGGTGCCAAGTGCACATGTGGACACCCTTATGCTTGAACATGGTGTAAGTTATGGACAATCTGTGATGAGCACAGAAGTCCAATAAAAGAGCACCATTCGGGTTTAGACTGGGGGGGGGGGGGGGGGGGGGGGGGGGGGGGGGGGGAGTTCCTCCCAGTCACATCCTTCCAGGTCTCACTGTCGTTGCCAACATGAGCATTGAAGTCTCCCAGCAGGACGAGGGAATCCCCAGATGGAGCACTCTCCATCACTCCCTCTAAGGACTCCAAGAGGGGTGGATACTCTGAGCTGCTGTTCGGACCATAGCCACAAACAACAGTCAGGGTCCGTCCCCCCACCCTGAGGCGGAGGGAGGCTACCCTCTCGTCTACTGGGGTGAACTCCAACCGACAGGCACTGAGCCGGGGGGCAGTAAGTATTGCCACCCCTGCCTGGCTCCTCTCATTGTCAGCAAGTTCAGAGTGGCATAGAGTCCAACCCTCTGAAGAAGACTGGTTCCAGAGCCTTTGCTCTGCCTCGAGGTGAGACCGACTAAATCTATCCTGAACTTCTCAATTTTACACACCAGCTCAGGCTCCTCCCCCACCAGAGAGGTGACGTTCCACATCCTCAGAGCTAGCTTCTACAGCCAAGGATCAGACCGCCAAGAGAGAGAGAGAGAGAGAGAGAGAGAGAGAGAGAGAGAGAGAGAGAGAGAGAGAGAGAGAGAGAGATGACAGCATCCTCACACACTAGCTGATGAGTGTGTCAACTAATGAGACTTTTAATGAGCTGTCACATTCATAGAGAAACAGTTTAAAAACTCTCTGACAGACTTGTGTATTCAGCCTTTGTTCCACAACACTTTAAAACCCTGATCTGAAAACACAGCCATGAACCAAACAGTGACTGTGTGACCCCCCAGGAGACTCTGCTCTGACAACATCTATGGACACACACTCTATTTCTATAACACATGAGGCAACAGTCTGTATGTGTGTATAAACTGTGTGTGTCTGTGTGTCTGTATGTGTGCGTATGTATACTATAAACTGTGTGTGTGTGTGTGTGTGTGTGTGTGTGTGTGTGTGTGTGTGTGTCTGTGTGTCTGTGTGTGTGTGCGTGTGTGTCTGTGTGTCTGTGTGGTGTGGTGAGTGACAAAGAGAGGGAGATAATCATCATGGATAGTTTTCTGTGCAGAGATCAGACTAAATCCACACACAGACTCAGTGTTTCAGCACAAATCAGCTCTGAAAAGCAGAGATGACTTCAGACAGTTGAGTTATGTAATCTAAGAGTATTTGCTTAAACTGTCCAAAAATGGACTTGGGGAAGACTTGGGTGGATTCTTTGTGCGTGTGTGTGTGTGCTAGAATGAAGCATGAGGAAAAGGATGAGACATGCAAAAGTGCGTTCTCTCATCTGTGTGAAGCTGGGCATGATTAAAGGACAGGCAGAGTCAAACCCGTCTGCAGGGTTAGCACCACCTTGGAGTCAGGTTCAGCCAGCAGAGATTTACTGTAGAAATCCTCGAGAGCTCCACAGGGAGTTTTTTAGTGTACACAAACCACTCTGAAGCAGTACGCTCAATCCAGCCACAGACCTCAGACAGCATGATTCTCCCCCTTCTTCTCTAACCAACATCTTTTCTCCTTTCTGGATGCATCCTCAGTGACACCGTCTTCTTCCAACAGGTACAGAACACATCACATCAAATGCTCCACCTGAGCTGCTAAATTATACAATATGTGTGACAGAATGCTATCATATCCAAATAAGAATCCTCATAAATAGCATAACACACACGTCTAACTTAGCAGCTGCAAAAACGTTAACATGGAGCCACTACACTCCTGATCAAAATCTAATGACCATTTGAACAATTGAAAGAATTTACATTTTTTACTGTTGGATCTTCAGAAGGTTCTAAGGAGAGTTTCAAAATGGGAAGAGAAGTCATGGGAATAAGGCAAAAAAAAACTGATAAAGCAATTAATCAAAAATAATAATTAAAGTGAAACTGTCTGTTCATCAGGAGATCAAAAGTTTAAGACAACAGCTAAAGAAATACTGTGAAGCCCCTGAAATAAAAATAAAAACTAAAAAAGGACTCAGTAATGAGGAGCTCTACCATCCTTAATGATAACTTCAAAATTTGTCTGGGATGCTTGTTGTATAGAAGCCCATTACTGCCGGTTAAAAATATAAAAATGAAACCTGGCTTCGTTGAGAATTTTAGGCTCATACAAAGTCAACATTTTGAGATAAAAGGTTGAAATAATGACATGTAAACTTAAATTTTACAACAATAAAGCCAAAATTTTGAATAAATAAAGTCAAAATTATTGGGAAAAAGTCTGTTGATAAACCCAGTCATTAGCAGACAGAGCAGGGCCCTCAGTCATGAAGGACGCCCCCTGCCGAGAAAACATCTCAGACAGATCTTCTTGTCATGACAGTAACGTTGGAGCCATCAGGAGCGTCTGGGTTCCACTTATTCTCCTCAGAGAATCAAACTTTCTTCCATCTTTCAGTGTCCCATGATGCTCTCTGTCAAAGTCCAAACAGGCAGTTTAGTGGAAGGAGACAAGCGTCAAGAACAAAAACCTCTTCAGAGACCTCTTCTCTCTCAGACGCCGTCTGATGGTTATTAGGCTGCAGTCGGCTCCAGTAATGACCTTCATTTGGGTCGAGGATCATCCCTTATCCTGATGAACTGCCAATCAGATCCTCAGGCTCAGCACTGGTGAATCTTTTTGGCTCTACTACTTGACTTTTTTGTTCTATAACCCTCAGGGTCTTTGAAGAAATTCAAAATGGCTGTCTTACTGCGTCCAACCTCAGCAGTGATGGCGTTGAGTTGTCAGAGGCTCCAACAATCTGACCACTTTCAAAGGGTGAAAGTTTTTAGTCAGTGACAATGTTAATGCCTGACAGAAAATGACCTTCAATCCAATTAATTTGATTTAGGTTCTGAGCATCATGATAGCATGGTTGGTCTGGACAGCAGACCTCATGTCACCCAGTTTATCATCAAGAGTTTTTCAGTACTGAGATACTGATCAACCTCTGACAGTTTCAGTCTTCTCCAACATGCTCCCCAGTGCAAAGACACACAGATCTGAACAGCTCCTCGTGGTTGGACTGCATATTAAGCAGCGTGCTGTGAGTGAAGAGCAGGCTGCAGATAGGGTGACAGTTTCACTCATTATGGTTCCAATGAGAAGATTAATATCCCCAGCATATTTGTCTCTTCAATAGAAAGGGCTTTTCTAATCTCTACTATAATAAGCTTCTCTCAGACTGTCTCTCTCACACATACACCCACAGACAGACACATCCAAACACAGTCACACAGATTGTTCCATTTCATTCACAGTCCTGTGAAGTAGGGTTTATCTGATGGGAGTAATTAAAAGTCTGGTGGGTTCCTGTGCCCTGGCTGAGTGCAGGTAAACAGCACTGTGGTTGTGTTTGCTTTGGTCCTGGGAACTGAAGGGCCCTGCAGGCTAAATGCTGCAGGAGAGCTCAATCACACTTCAGACCTCATTTTTCAAATTCTGTTCTTTTCTTTTTCACTGTGGCGTGAAAGATACATATGTGTAATGACAGACAAGGAAATAGAGAATCTGTCGTGTGTGTGTGAACATATTTGGACTGTTAGAAATAGTCCAGATTTATCGTCCATCCAGCAATGCCATATTTGAGCAGCTGGACGAGCGAAAGAGCATATTGCAGGTTAAATACAATTTTGTATAAAATCGTAGGAAAGATGCTCAAAAATAATGTTCTCAAAGAATTTTTTGAAATTAGTAAACCACAGAGTTTGCTGGAGACATTTTAGTTTGCTTTTTTTAACTTCCGCATTCAAAACCAGCATTGGGCTGTTACGTCATCCAGGGGAGAAACTGCTGAAAACTCCTCTTTTTAACGTTTCGCATCCAGCGTAACAACGAAATATTGAACCATCTCAATGAACGATCAAATCAAATAAAAAAAACTTGTAGAAAGACGACTGGAAATCCCAGCTCTCACTCACTACCTCCTATCACACACATTGGATCAGGGCCAAGGCTGAGAACGCTCGTCCTCTTGATGACATCAAATGACGCGGTGATGGAAAAGGAGCTTTTTGAACAGTGACACAGAAAATACCCACTTCATCCTCTAAATTTGTGCCTTTTTCTCACGCATAATTAAAAAAATCAGTGATTGACTTACTCTATTACCACTATCAGACCATATTAAGTGTTAATCCAAAAGAAATTTAACCTGCAATATGCTCTTTAAGGGCTGACTTGGAGCCAGCCACAAGAAGTGGCCATGACATATCTCCTATAGAAAAACTCTTCTTTCAAATCATTCCAGCACACCAGCACAGTTAGTGCCGGCATCTCCCAAAGTACTTTATTCTGGTATGCTATCAAAAGTGTTGAGTGCTATGTCAGGCAGGATGGACCAGTTCCAACACACTCGGGACACAGTTGATGATCTAGAACAGCTTTTTTTTTTTGTTAATGTAATTGAGCTAAAAAAAAAAAAAAAAAACACCATGAATGAGCTTAAATATTGTATTTCTTAAAACAAACAAAACAGAACTTTCAAAGCCAACAGAGAAAAGAAAAACTTAGAATGTACACACACACACACACACACACACACACACACACACACACACACACACTCATGTTGCACTTTTTTAGTTTCTACATGTGATTTAGTGCTCATTATTTGGGATAAATCAGGCCCTTTGCATTTATTACATGGAGCAGTGCTGTCTTTAGAATAGAGAATAAATTTAACAAATCTTTCTTCTGACTGAACAAACATAGTCAAGCAACCTTGTTGGACACAGTTTTTCAGAGACATGCTTATATGTGATATGATAAAGAGCTTAACAATAGCTGTCCAATGGCAGCTGACTCAGTTATTATACACACATTAGGGCTTGAGATGGTGTCAATCAAACTCTCATAGAAGTGTCATGACACTGAAGCATTCCGGTAATTGGATGTCATTTTTCCAGGGGTGTTCAGCAAAGAAAGATCCAAATAAAGACCACAGAAGGAGCCTTTCTGATGATCTTCATTGCCTTGATTCACCCAAAGTCTGTCAACTTTTCAACGTCCAGAGCACAAGTCCTTTGTCTTTTTGCAGAGCAGAATGTCGAGCCACAGTGAGAGGTACATCAGCTTTCTGCTAAGCCCCACAATCAAGTTCCCGATGAGGACCCCGGTCCATCAACTGCGTGTAAAGCTGTGAGGTCTAAAGGTCAGATTAATACAGCTGTGAGACATGAATTAAAAAACTTCTGGTACAGAACTGAGGTGGGCTCAGAGAAGAGATCATGAAAGATCATGAGAGAGCCGCTGAAGCACTCAGAGTGTTATTGTTTCCAGGATTGGAGCTTACATAAGAAATTGAAAGTTTTTTTTTTTTTTGTGTGGGTCTCAGGAACTCTGGGCTTTATTCATTCTGCACGCTGACTTTAAGCAAATCACCTTTTTTGTGACACAGAAAATAGATGTAGAAGTGATAAAAAGATATTCATCATCCAGTACTTATTGATTACTTTTTAATTCATATGCTGACCAGTTACCCTGAAGGGTAGCGATGCATCTGCCATCCTCATCTGAGTTTTGATTTACTGGACAGATGCAAGATTCAGTGTTGGCCAGGAAAGCATGTACTGAGGTCATAGGATACTCCAAACTTCCACTTTTACAGACTGAAGGCAAGTGAAGATGAATGTCTGCATGTATGAACTTTTTACTGCTCTGAAGCTTAAACTCAACATGACCTGAATTTCAGATCATAACAATGCAGGTAAAATAAAACTCATTTACTGCTGAGTCTTAGCTGTTGCTACATAATTTTAGTTGTAAATAATTCCCTCATCTAGAGCAGGGACCCAAACACATCCTCACAAAAAGATGTAACAGAGCATTGTTGAAGGATTTCAGGTTGTCTATCTACAACTCTGGAGGAACAAAAATACCCTTCATTTGTTCTCCAAGCTTCTTTAGCTGCTATTACTCAGCATGTTTCAGTCCATTTATATAAAACATTAGCAACATACATGAAGTGTTTATCATAACTAACCTCAGGTAAGTCACAGGAACACAGCAGAAACCCGATTTTCTGGGGTATAATTATGGCTGGGGGATATATCAAATACACGTGATATATCGTGGGTTGTTGCACGTGGGATGCATAAAATGACTAAATCGCAACCATTCAGTATAAATTGTGAGGTAAATGTTTTGAGACGTCAGTTTGTAATTTTCTCCGCAGTTACGTTTCTTTCACTCTCCGCTGGTGCTTCTCACACAAAACAGCTCACTCCCCCGCCCATCCAGAAAACTCTCCTGCTCATGCATGTTTCTGTATTAGGAGACGAGAGAAAAGACGCTGCTTTGCCACCTGTGTGATCCTCACCTGATTATCTCCCAGCTCTTCACCACAAAGAAGAGAAACAAACGCGACGTGTACTTAAGGTTCAGTTTCATTCTGTTTGAGCTTCATTTGGCGTTATTTACCGGTGAATTCCAAAAAAATGTGAGCTGAGATGTTTTTATAAAACAAAGTTTTGCAGCGTCACCACAAACGTACACATAGGTCTAATAACGCTCTAAAAATAAAACTCTGAGCTGTTAAGTAAACAGAGGAAGGGGGAGAGTTGTCTAACTGTTGTGTTGCACATTTAAGATTCCCACAGACGTTTCACGGAGCATTCATTCGCGCGTCTCGGTTTATTGCCCAACTAACTTCCTGTTATGAACCTGCGTGTCCTTCAAAATAAGAGCATACTGTAAAACTAACATTACACCACAAAACTTCAGTTTTGAATGAATCATTATACTGGAGTCATTTCATTAATTAAAGGGTTGAATTGAACATTTAATATAGTGATTTACAGGAGACATCAAAATATCGGGATATATATCGTGAATCAAGATAAAGCAAAAAGATATTGAGGTATTGATTTGAGGCCATATCGTGCAGCCCTAGGTACAATTCACACTTTTTTCATAGTTTTTGTTGGTCCTGTGCTCTCCATTGTAGTCAGGTTTTCAGGATTTGAGCCACAAGCTAGTGTCAAAACTCCATAACTTTTTTAAAATGAGGATATTTATCTGATGAATCTCATTAAAATGCACTGCAGAGGTCAAAGTGACAACACTCATGGTCAAGCAGGAGTGGGGGGTGGAGTGCGCATGTGCAAAGTCTGAGAGAGAAGCACACGTAGAGAAGAGAAACTGAAATATTACTATGGTCACACACTGCAGAGGCTTCTCTCCACTTTCTCCTCCTTCATCTCCACAGCAAACAGTCTCCGGCCCACAGGGACTCCTTCTAGTGACTGGGCATGGACGGTGCTCTCTGAACTGATGCTCATGCTCCCCCGGAAGAAAGTTTTGAATATTTTGCGTTTAAAAGCATCAATCTGATGCATTTTGAGAGACGAATCCAGCAGAATTAAAAGCCAGAATGAATGTCAGGGGTTGACTTTAAGGTCAATTTGAGGGCCAGCAGAAAGTCAAATGTACTGGTCTCACTGCTTCAACTACTGGCCCAGGAACATAACTTTCCATAAAGGACTGTCAGGTGTTGGATGAAAACATCTGTGTACCAGGGCTCCAGCTCCAGCAAGACTAAAAACACCACCAATTTTTTTAGTTGTCCTATTTTATTTATCACTGTGTTTACAGTTTGTCTTATTTATCAGTTGGTTTACAGTCCTAGTGTTGACAATTTTATGATTAAAGTTCCTTGTTTTATTTTTTTGTGTTCTGCTCCTTTGTCTTGAATCACATTTTGGGTATTATAACAATTTGTGTTCATGTACAGTATATATCCTGTGTATATCAATGTTCTTCTTTCATGTATCAGCCAATATATCGGATATCGGCTTTTTTTGCCCCAAATATTGGTATCGGTATCAGCCCCAAAAATCCCATATCGGTCGGGCTCTAGTTGATAAGTTACGTTGTGAATTATTATCTGCATCATACCTGAGCTAACTCCAGCTGTCTCATCGAGTTTTTTTTGTTTTGTTTTTTTCCAGCCTCCTTTCTCCTTCAACTGTTCTGTTGTTTCTCTTTTGCGAACATTTTGGACGACCTTGCCCGGCTTTTGTTTGGAAATCAGAAGTTTAAAAAAGATCAGAAAGAGAAACCGCCTGCTCTGCAGTCGTGTTTAGTAGTAAAATCTGACGTTTTTAGCGCACTGACGGAAAAGAGAGAGAGAGAGAGAGAGAGAGAGAGAGAGAGAGAGAGAGAGCGCAGCCTGCTGTTCATTGACGGACGGGTTGATCTAATCCAACACGCGCGCAGAGAAACAGACATGAATCGTTGGCTGAGGCCGTAAATGTCAAGATCTCACACTGATGTCTGACAAAATGACAGTTTACCATCATATGGGCATGATGTGGTTGTGTGTTACTGTGTGTGTGTCCCGTCCACTCTCCATCAAAAAAAAAAAAAAAAAAGATTTTCTCATCAGATCTCCACGATTCACATAGGTCACCTATTTTGGTTTCAAAACGGTGAATTTTGCTGAAAGGTGAGTGATTTTCATGCCTGATAATTGTTAAAAGATTACATGGATAGTTCCATGTACAATTAGTTAGAACTATTTTTGTTAAATCGTGTTTTATTTAAAACAATTTCATAATGCTGCTATTCAAAAATTTGAGATGCTTTCAAAACAGTATCCCACCTTTAATTCGACTTATATCTGTCTGTGATATTACATCATCTGTACCTCTGATAGTAACCTTAGTGAAGAAAAATACAATTTCTGCTTTTCTTCTACTCTAAAAGAGTAGAAATAAGGTCTAGAATGCCATATTTTACAAAAGTAATTGTTATTGAGGAAAAAAAATTGTAGAAAATTGTTACACCTTTTACTTTTGAAGTAATCAGAACAGACAGTGCAGAGTAAATCTGACGCCAGTACTGAGTTTAACAGACGTGTTTTCCCTCCCTGTGTTTGTATTGCTTTTAGCCAACATAGGCCAAGCTTTGGATCACTTTTGCACAGACACAGTAGGGCCAGGCTGAAAGGAAAAGCTCTTTTTGCAGAATTCTCACTGAGGTTTGATCCTGATAAAAGGATTAAAATTCATGAATCCCAGCCTTTTAAAATCCACAACATTTGGAACTGTTTTGGGTTTTTTTTAAGAGCTGGTTCTCAGTGCCTAAGCCTGCTCACATTTTATGATACTTTCTTCCCCTACTTTAAGGGAAAAAAGCACAAAACAAAACAGTTCTTACTATAAGTCATCTAGGTACAGCTGTGCAAAATTACAGACCTGTGACTCTGGACTCTCTACGCAGAGCTGGTGAGGAATGAATTAGTGTTATCAATATTATAGTCAACTTATAGTGACCACTCTGAGGACACCAATGGTGAAACATCTCTTCTCACCGTCAAGCTTTGAGCCTGAAGAAAAGCCTCTGGTCTACTGGCATCTCTGGGACACGGCAACAAACCTGAGACACTGAGAGGGAGCATGACATCAGAAACCCAGCATGAGAGCAGAAATGAAAGTTAGAGAGCAAGACCAGCTTGAAGGATTTAAGGAAGAGAAAGAGAGAAGTGAAGGCAGCAGGTCAACAGAACCTTAGACAAGAGTCACACAACTCCTCGGGGATGGACCTCTCCTCCACTCTCCCTTCTTTCATCTGTCTCTGCAAGCTGAGCAAGGATCCCAGAATACACATGGTGGAGCTAAAATAGGCTTTTGGCTGGGTGATGAATTAGCCGAGGCGTATTTGGGGAGTGAGGGAGCCAGAGAGACAAAGGGAGAGGGACAGAGAGTGAGGGAGGGGCTAGCAACAGAGAAAGAGTGAGAGGTAGAAAATAGCTCCTAATGTTTAATCACAGCTCGATCTAACACAGGACGAAGCCCAAAGACAAACCCAGTCACCCCTGTTTGGGTCTGCTCATCCATCAAAACTAGGCCCCAAATGTGTGTGTGTGTGTGTGTGTGTGTGTGCGTGTGTGTGTGTGTGTTTTGTGTGTGTGTATGTATGTATGTGTGTGTGTGTGTGTGTGTGTGTGTGTGTTTAAGTGTATGTGCGTGTATGTGTATGTGTGTGTGTGTGTCTGTGTTTGTGTGTGCGTAAGTGTATGTGTGTGTGCATGTGTGCATGTGTGTGTATGTGTATGTGTGTGCGAGTATGTGTGTGTGTGTGTGTGTGTGTGTGTGTGCGCTTGTGCACGTGTGTATGTACATGTGTGCTTGTGCGTGTGTGTGAGTGTATGGGTGTGTGCGTGTGTGTGTGTGTGTGCATGTGTGTGTGTGTGAGTGAGTGTGCCTGTGAGTGTGTGTGTATGTCTGTGAGTGTGCATGTGTGTGAGTGTGTGTGTGTGTGTGTAGGTGTGTGAGTGTCTGGGTGTGTGTGTGTGTGTGTGTATGTGTGTGTGTGTGTGTGTGTGTGAGTGTCTGGGTGTGTGTGTGTGTAAGTGTATGTGCGTGTATGTGTATGTGTGTGTCTGTGTCTGTGTTTGTGTGTGCGTAAGTGTGTGATTATCTTGTTACGACCTGACAGAAACCCAGCTGAGGGTGAGAGATGAGGCTGTTGTTTAGATTCAGGACAATCAGGAGCCAAGGACAGACAGGTTTGCACACTTACAGAATCTAAACCTACGCTGTTTGTCTCATCTTTCTTATCTTATCTCTCTTAACACGGTCAACGAAAATGGGAAACTTTCATTCCCTTTTTAATTTATTTGTACACTAGACCACTATTTTCTCCATCAGACAAAACTCTGACTGTGATGATTCTGATTTTGGTTTGAGTTTTCATGTTCATTTCTCAGGTTTTGGTTTATGGTTCGGGTTGTTTCTTTCTTGTTCAGTGCAGTTTCTCTGTTTTCAGGTTAGGGTTGATGGATTCTGTTCTCCAGTGTTTCTTGTGTACTTTCCTCTGTGTCTTGTGTTCACTTAGGCAGCCTGCGCTTCTTATTTCTTCCTGTGTTTTCCTCCTGTTGCTCTTTCACTCTTGTTGCTCCCTGTGTGTCTGGGTGAGTTTTCCTGCTGCTCTTGAGTTGCCCTCCTGTTTGATTGCCTCTCATGTGTCACACCTGTGTTTGATTAGTCTCTGGTCTGTTTAAGCCCTGACCTGAGTTCAGTCCTTGTTGGTTCATTGTGTTGCCAACTCCTGTGTCTCTGTGTCTCCCCTGTCCTTGACCTTTTATGTTTTTTAGATTCTCTTCTCTTTAGGTTTGGGTTTTGGATTCCTTATTTGTGTCTGAGCTTTTAAGTTTGTTAAAATAAACCTTTTAGTTTTTATCTGCAATTGGGTTCACTCCTGTTTTCCTACAACCCCTGACACTAACACCACATTGTCAAGCTTTGGAATATTTATTAGACTGTTCACTGCACTTTAGTCTGATTCTCAAAGAGAATCCATCATTTACAACCCAATCAAATGTTCTTCTTTGTAAAGTGTGATGTACAGTTGTGCCTAAAAGTTTACACCCTCCCGCAGAATTTCAGATTTTTTTGTCCTTTTCTCAGAAAATATGAATGATAACACAAAAACCTTTCCGTCACTCATGGTCAGAGGTTGGGTGAAGACATTTACTAAAAATGCGTTTACTCTTTTAAATCATAATGACAAGAAAAACTTAAAAATGACCCTGACCAAATTTTCCATCCTCTGGTGATTATGTCCTGAGAGCATGAACACAAGTCAACACAAATGTGTTTGAATGTCTACTAAAGGTAACCATCCTCACCTGTGATCTATTTGCTTCTAATCAGTGTGTGTGTATAAAAGCTCAGTGAATTTCTGAGCTCCTGACAGACACTTGCATCTTTCATCCAGTGCTGCACTGATATTTCTGGATTATGAGTCAACGGGAATGCAAAAGAATTATCAAAGTTTCTGCAGGAAAAATTAATCCAACAGTATAAAACAGGAAAGGGATATAAAAAGGTATCCAAGGAACTGAGGATGTCAATAAGTGGAGTTCAAACTCTGAGGAAGAAGTGGAAAATGAGGGATTCCTTTCCGGAGCCTACTCGCTAAACTGCCATCTCGGTCCTGATCCTTCTTACTGCCAAACTTTGCTAGCTAGCTTGATGTTGTCATTGAGACTTCTACATGCCATGAATCAATTCTGTCCTGTTCAACCTGATCAGGAAGCTGAGAATTAGTATTCAGAAATAACCTGTTTTAGCACTGATAACCACATTTTAAGTTGTGGATTATGATCAGGCCTAGAACTAGAGGTGAAACTTTTTCAAGATCATGTATAAAGTTCCTACAGTCCCTTTGAAAGAGATATCAGCCCTAATCAGTAAGAGGAATGCAAATCCAAGGTCCACCCCACATTGACCAGATCGGGAACACAACACATAGCAAAACATATTTTTGTCACCTTCAACTAAGAAATGTGGAGAACAAGTCAAACATTTCCTGTTTGATTGTTTTAGAATCAAACTTAACCCTATTTTTATAATGATGGATGAAATGTGTAATTGTAAATAGTGTTTGGTTCAAGAAGGCATCTCTGTGATCTCTCCATCAGTGTTTCATGCTCTTCCCTTTGGAAGTGCTCTGTTTAGTTGACTCCGTGTATACATTTCTAGTTAAAAAGTCAGAGTGATGCTCTCCATAGTGTCATGTCTTCTCCAATCAGTCTTCTTCATGTCAGCAGTGTGTGCAGCAGGATCTCCTGCAGCCTCAAAGCACAGCCTTAAAGCAGAGTTTAGCAGCTGGTGGATGAGCCCGGGGGCTTCTTCATTAACAGCTCAGCACCACCACGTTTTATATGAAGTGTGCATGTACACACGACCGCTGTGACGTTGCTTTCACCATGGTTACTTAATAATCACCTCACCCTCATCCTGCCTTGAAATTCAAGCGGCCGCATATCACAGCGCCCTTCCTCCCAGCAGACTGACGGAGCAGCATCACACCATGATCCCACACAGCGCTGCAGCCAGCAATCCCAAGTCTTTCCCGCAGTTCAAAGTGTCACACAGTCGACTCGTGATGTTTCAAACTGGATCTGCTCTGCTGTGGATTTATTATTCATACCCAGGCCTAAATTAAACATAGGTGGGGACTTCCAGGGAATCAACAGGAGTCTTATGATAACCTCATTATGTGTCAGAAAGCAGCAGGAATCTCTTTCTGTTGGAGTTGATTATGTTTATTTATTTTACCTCACCTTACCTTTTACCATCTGATATAAAAATAGGGCTGAAAAAAATTCAAAAATATCCAGAGTGGTTATTCTGAGAGTGATTATTTCCCCCTATAATGCAGTTGCAATTTATTGTGCTTTTTTTTCTTAATCTTGTTTTGAATAAGACAAAAAAACCACATGAGGGAGAAAAGTTGGATATTTTTAAAAATGAAAAAAGAAAAAATCCACAAAACACATTCTGTTTGCATATCAAAAATCATCATGACAAAGTTGAGTTTTGCGGTCCCTACTTTCAAAAAGTAACTCAGATATTATTCAAACCAGAGGTTCTCAACCTTTTCCAGGGCCGACTTTTACGTCTCAAAAATGTTTGCGACGAGGGCTGGGCGATATGGGAAAAGATCCTATCGCGATAATTTTTTTCATATCAGTCGATATCGATATATATCACAATTTATATCAAATAAATATTTTGTCAAGTTTAAATGTTCTGTTGCTCATAATTAGTGAGTTATGAAGACATGAGAAAGTTATTTTGAGTAGTTTTATTCTTTGTCAGAGGTTGAATATGAACAAATAACTGGAGAAGTTTTTTTTTCACACAATTTTTTTTCAGATAAATAACGCCTACATGTATTTCAAACTATCAGTTGGTATTGATAATTATTGATTAGATTTAAACCTATTTAAAATAAGGGCCAGGAAAACAAAGACTGAATTCAGGTTATTTTATTTTGAAGTTATAATTCATAGTAGTATCACTATGTGAGGAAACTGCTCACATGTGGATGATAATCACTCCCGCAATTAACAATAATTTACACACAACAAAGATGGTGGGATAAAAAAAGTATTTCAGCATTTATTCATCTGTTCCAACTAGTGCTACACGATTTGGCAAAATTGGCCAAACAAAATTATTATTATTATTATTATTATTATTATTATTATTATTATTATTATTATTATTATTATTATCCTGCAATATTGATACATAAAATGGTGAACATAAATTCTATTAACTGAGTGTGGGCTCCATTATTCATGCCCACTTCTGCATAAATGGGTCGGGGCAACTTAGTCTAGATGTGTCTGGACACACCCCTGCGTGTCAGCACACACCTCCTTACAGGTAGCCTACGTTACATTGCCTTGCTCATTAACAGGTGTTTCAGTCGGTGGAATAAAAGGAGTTACAGTGAAAGATGGGACTCAACTTTTCTCCTGGTGAAAGTCAAACAACTTCTCAAGCATTTATGTCCGTACAGTGCGCCGCTCTCTCTCTCCAGCTTAAATCAATGTCGATCGCCCATCAGCGCTGTCTCCCTCCCCACAGCTTCACAACCATAATTCATGATCCATCCATTACACCAAAAAGAGTTTTTCTTCAGTAGAATGGTAATGTTCTGAGAAATACAAATGTATATTTCTTCATTTTCTAAAGCAAAAAAGGATCACAGTTTTAATTTTGAGGAGCAGCGGGTTTTATGCATGTGTGTCAGTCGCATCAATAATAATCTTCAGGTGAAGCAAAGAGGTATCCCTGCTCTATGAATGTTTCAATAATAGCTCAAAATCAAACTTCTGAAAAGTGTCAGAGGTTACAGGGATGTAGTTCTGGATCAGATCAATGTTTTCTAACGAAGTCCAGTGACATTATTGAACTTCCTATCGAACATATTCTCTTTTAATATTGATCATGTGTCTATCGTGATAAATATTTCTATCGTTTTATCACCCAGCCCTAGTTGCAACCCAATAAGTATGGAGGCTGTGTAATGCCCTATTAGAGTCTGATTTGTAAAAACGTTATTCTGTATGTTTATTCTTCATGTAATCACTCTCCACTAAAATCATGCTATTTTGGAAGTTATTTGGCGTGCCACTTGCAATGCCTTTGCGACCCCCTAGGGGGCCATCACCACAGGTTAGGAATCAGTGATAGAGACTCATTGTACATAGTGAATTATTTCAAGCCTTTTTAAATGTTGATGACTGTGGCTTACAGATACAATGGAAACCCAAAATCAAGTGTCCAAGAGAAAATTAGAAGGTTACTTCAGATCAATGAAAAGTGACATTTTTAACAGAAATATCAGGCGCCTGAAAAACTTTTGTTACTTGGCCATATAAATATTTTCTCCCAATTTTCGCCCCCTACTCACCCATTTTTGCTGCTCTCTGACCATTTTTGCTACCTTTAACTTACTATTATTGCTGCTTCTTGCCGTTTTAGCCACTTTTCCCAGCTTAGGTTGTTTCTCTGGCAAAGGTAATTTTCAACAATTTGCTCTTTGGTTGGGCAGGGTTGAGTAATACTGGTGTAGAGCATAAATATCAGCTGCATAAATAGTATCTGGTATTCTACTGCACTGTCTGTGATTGGTTTATTGCAGCAGGAAATGTTGTGGTTAAATTCAATTTACAATCAGTAGCACGGCCGTAGTTAAAAAGGGCTTTGAGGACTTTTTCTAAATGATCTTGAAAAAGTTGCACTTCTAGTTACATGCCTGACCACAATACACTACTGAAAATGAGATTATCAGCTCTAAAATAGGTTATTTCTTGATGCTATTCCTAAGCAGACTGACCAAGTTAAAAAGTTAGAAGAGATATCTGTTTTTTCACTTCTGTAAATGATTTCTGTGATTTGTGTAGTAGGAATAGAGAATGTACCTGGATTGTCAGACAGAAAAGGGACAGAAGAACTGATGAAATATAATTTGACAATATAATTTCAGCCTTTAGCTGGAGCACAGCTAAAGGCTAAAACACAGGCTAAAAGCTAAAAAAGAGCTAAAAGCTAAAACAGGATCTAACGGCTAAAACACAAGCTACAGGCTAAAACATGGGCTAAGCTGTTTTTGCTAATGTTGATTCCTGTCCACATGCAGCAGTTATTCTGCAGTGATCTGTTCAAACCTGAGAGTCTATCAATAAAATGAGGAGCCAGGTTATGTTTGCTCTGCTTGGTGAGGTTGGAGTTGGTAGATGAGCACTGGTAGGACACAACCAGGATTCACGAATGTTACAGACACGTCTCAGAGCACCGAGCTGTGAGGTTGAAAAGATCTGCTCCCCATTCATTTTTCAAAATAAACTGAAACAAACATGTCTTGACTCATCATGACAGTTCAGAGAAAGGGTTTATGGGAAGCGAAGTCTTCATCGTTTACACCAATACAAGCTTTTCCAGTGAGTCCTCACAGCATCTTTAAAGACAATGAAGTCGCTCACAGAGAAAATACCCATGGAGCATCTCATCAAGTGTATCTGCTCTCCAGCACTGAGCCTCATCTCCCGTTTTCTACTTATTTAAATATGTCTTGATTTCATTGCCCGGCCGCACGGTGGCGCAGTGGGTAGCGATTCAGCCTCACAGCTAGAAGGTCGCCAGTTCGATTCCCTGTTCGGGCATGGTGGGCCTTTCTGTGTGGAGTTTGCATGTTCTCCCCGTGCATGCCTGGGTTCTCTCCAGGTACTCCAGCTTCCTCCCACAGACCAAAAACATGCCCACGTTGGGTTAATTGATTATTCTAAATTGCCCGTAGGTGTGAGTGTGTGTGTGAATGGTTGTTTGTCTAAATGTTAGCCCTGCAATTGACTGGCGACCAATCCAAGGTGTACCCCGCCTCTCACCCAATGACAGCTGGGATAGGCTCCAGCCACCCACGACCCTGAATAGCAGGATAGACGGCTAAGAAAATGGATGGATGTTTTCCTTGACTCATCTAAAATGAGACATATCAAGGGTGATCAATGTCACATGGTGCAGTGAGTGCACGTGTCTGTGTGTGTGTGTGTGTGTGTGTGTGTGTGTGTGTGTGTGTGTTCTGGGGCCTCCTGCAGGGTTAATGTCAGGTATTCAATGACAAAAGTGAGGACCTGTTGCCCACACATTCACACAAAGGTGAAAATAGCCTGGTGAGAGTGACTCACACCTGCAGCTGGTTGGGAAGCTGAAGGTGGGTTGCTTAAAACAGAACAGGGAAAAAAGGTAAACACTGCCATCTCATCAAAGTCACGTTGACATTTAACAGCCGCTGCAGACTCTTCAGAGCTGTGTTCGAGAGGGCAGGACCAGGCTGGGCAAACATCTCAAAAAGTAATCTGTAAAAGTACTCAGATTACCAATCTAACACATTGCTTCTGTACTTTAGGTAACCCATAACATAGTTACCTTTTCACAGGAGTACTTTGATACAGGAAAGAGCTGTGAACAGATGCACTGTATGACTTATTGTGTGATTGTGATTTTCATGGATAGTAATACAAGTCTGCAAGCTTTGTTATCCAAGAGCGTGATGATAACTGATAGCTGTAAAATATATATTTGTTGATTTTAAACACCAATTTTGAATTGTTAAAATACAGAAAAGTATATTTAGTTGTATTTTCAGTGCACTTCAGGGCAGCACAGTTAGGGTTTAGATTTAAACACTGCAGCCTTGTTTTCCAACTAGTTGCCACAACATAGTACCTGTATTGGTCAAGAACTGTCCAACACATTCGTAAAAATTGGAAGGATGGTGGGGAACAATCGTCTTCAGGACGAAAAGTGGTTCTAAGAAAGAAAAATTCATTCCAGATTTACCCTGTTCCAGACTGATGGGTGCATAAGGGTAAGAAGAGAGCCAGACGTTGTGATGAACCCATCATGCCTAGTGCCTACTGTACAAGCCTGTGGGGGCAGTGTTATGATCTGGGGTTGCTGCAGTTGCTTCGGTTTCACAAAACTACGCTCCCAAAGAATGAGGTCAGCTGACTACCTGAATATACTGGGTGACCAGGTTATTCTATCAATGGGTTTTTTATGCCCTAATGACACGGACATATTCCAAGATGACGATGCCAGGATTCATGGGGCTCAAATAGTGAAAGACTGGTTCAGGGAGCATGAGACATCTTTCTCACACATGGATTGGCCCCCACAGAGTCCAGACCTAAACCCCATTGAGAATCTTTGGGATGTTCTGGAGAAGACTTTGTGCAGTGGTCAGACTCTACCATCATCAATACAAGATCTTGGGGGAGAAATTACTGCAACACTGGATGGAATTTTTTTCCCCCAGGCAGTGTATCATTATTGACTAGATTAGGACTCAACTAGTAAATCATGAAAATTTGGCTGATTGTTTCATTTCCATTTGAAAGGAAAGGGTTTATGTTTTTGCTGATCAGAGGTCGAGCTCACATTAAACTTACTTCAAGTTTCATACAATGCTGTACAAGGATTATTTCTCATGCACTTTGTCTGTTCTCCTCCCACTTCATAGCAGGCAGGAGGCAAAAGCCACAGCTGTGTAAGTGCACTGCATAGCTGTTTAAGTCACACTCATTTAGTGAGTGAAATGACAAAGTGTTGACTTTGTGAATTATTCCTTTGGGTTTGAGTTTCAGAGTGAAAAGGAAAAAAGAACATCACGGTGAGATGTAAGATGTTTCTAGGGGACAAGAGCTTGTCAGCTGCTAACTGTACTTCATGTGTGAAGAAGCATCTGCAGGCTGAATATAGCTCTATAACACTGGTGAAGGATGAGGAGGAGAAAGGCGCTGGTAGTGCTGAGATAGCAAGGGCTTTTAGTTTGGCTTCACCTGCCACATGGGAGATGGTTCTGCTTGTACGGCCAACCTTATATCTGTATCTGTACCTCACAAGCAGAACCACAAAGATTTATAAAGACGATAATGCACCTGACTTAGTTTTCACAAGCTGCCACTGAACTGGTGGACTTTTGAACTCTTTTTGGTGGGGGCTGTGCCACACTCAGTTTTTAACCACCATGTCTTTACCATTTGACACAAACTGCAGGACTCAAGTGCTTTATAACTTGCTAACTTGCGGTAACTTGCTAAAAGCTGCTGCAAAGTGCTACACTCATGGTGGGTTAAGATGAGATAAGATTCCTTATTTTGTCTAGATGTTGGGTCTCTGTTAATAAAATAAAAAATAAAATGAAATAAATAAACATCGACAGGTAACAACGTTTAAATGTTTTGTTAAGTGTCTTAAGATACTGTTTGTTATGATTTGGTGCTATATAAATAAAGATTGATTGATAGATTGGTTGACTGATTTATGAAAAAGGTTTCAATTCAAAACAAAAAAAACACACACACAACAGGTGACAGATTATTGCGCACACAAATATTAAAACATTTTCAACTACATACTTCTGAAAAGCTTCAATAACCCAAGATATGTGCAAGTGGACCATTTGTGTTTGTACCAAAAAACTACATACATGGACGAGGGGGACATGTTTGCATGTAAAAGCTATCAAATTATACAAGACTTATAAAAATTATAACAAAATATATAAAAGAGTCAATTATCTATGATAAAAAGTACCTGTTTTTATCCACTTCTTCACTATATTTCCTCACCACAGCCCCATGGCTTTGTCTCTCTGCCTTTGATGTTCATTGTTCCTAGCATGGTTAGCCATCAGTGTCAATTCTGTCAGTCATCAACCACCGGGAATAAACTTATTTGCCCAAAAGGCAATTTCAGAAGCGCCCTTTGGGGATTAATTTCTACAATGCTGATTGACTGAATTTAAATTGCTAGGTCAGTATTTTGCCCCACGACAGTCCCTAATAGGTCGTTTATATCTGCTCTCTGGAAAAGTGCCCATGGAGCAGAGGTAAACAGCTGAACACGCTTTCCCCAGATTTCAAATGAACATTAATAATGTGTGTATATGGTTTTAATATGCATAACATAGTTAAATAAGTAAATTTGGGTTTGATTTTTTTTTTCAAATAAATGGTAAATGATGATGAAAAAATAAATAACCTACTTTCCACCAGGGAGGGGCGGCGCCCTGGCGCCCTCTATGGGCCAGCCACCACTGCACTGGTTGGATGTAGGGATGGGTATCCATTAGGGATGGAAGAGTTTATGAAAAAAGTCTGAACGTTTTGGTTTACCTGACACTGTTCAGAGCTTGTCGATCAGATTGTATGTTATTTTTTTCTCCTCTGTTTTCCTATTTACTTTGGAGTGTGTGTGTGTGCCTGCGTGAAGTTCGGATCACACGCATGCACAAAGGGAGACAAATGATAATAGCCCGCCCCCTTGCGTGGTCATGAGGAAACTTCCCATGTCACACACCTCTGAAAATGTGTAATTGCAGAGACGTGTAGACAACATGGAGGCTGAGCTGGAGCTTCAAGTGTCTAAAGAACAAAAAAGCAGGCAGTTATTGAATTCATCACACAGAGATCAGAGTGAGAACTCTGATGACTGTTCCTTGTGGTCACACTTTACAGAGAGGAAGAAGAGGTGAAAAATTCATGTTGAAAACTGTGTAAACAAAGGCAGACTTCTTCTTCTGGTTTAAAACTCTGGTAGACTTATGTTTGTGATCCACTGCCCCCTGCAGTTTGGGAATGGGAGCAAACAGATGCTGCAGGCAGAGCAAAAAGTCTGAAAGTCACAGGCGTTCTCTCCTGCTGACCTCAGGAGTCTTTTTTCCACGCGTCCCGTTGGTGCAGGAAACAGAATCCAGCCTTTACAGAGCCGCCCCCTTTATGAGAGCCATACAAGTGAGCGTCTGTGTGAGGCTCTGACAGACGCTGGGACAGAATGGAAGTTGGAGAGGGGCAGCAGCACAATACCTGTTACTAAGACACAACAGTTACNAGAGCAACAACTGATAGTTTAGAATTTATATTTTAGCCGGTTCATAACGGTTCCACTCTATTTTGCGGTTCCACCAAGCACCTTTTTTCCTCACCTCTGAATACAAAACCAGGTATGTGCAGGAGAGTTCACTGGATGGGAGGGGGAGTGTGCTTCCTGCTGTGAGAGGAGCACCAGCAAAGAGTGAAAGAAACCAAACTACAAAGAAAATGACACACCTACACATTAATACATTTACCTGACTATTTGTATTCAATAGTCAAGATATTGTTACTTTATACACCTCTTCTGCAGCAAACTGAGCTATATTTGATGTCTCCCCCAGCCCTCCATTACTGTAGTGCATTACTCTGTCCAACACTGACCCTTGACTTGTTGCCAGTCAATCACAGGGCTGACCCATTAAGATAGACAACCTTTCACACACACTCACACACCTGTAGGCAATATGGGCTCAGCAACTAGCCTGATGAGAATGTTTTTTGGACTGTGGGAGAAAGCCTATGCATGCACAGAGAATACATGTAAACTTTGCACAGAGAGGCCCACCCTGCTGGAATCGGGATTAAAACCGGTGACCTTCTTGCTGTGAGGCTGCAGTGCCACTGTGCAGCCACAAGTTTTACTTGTTTTTATTAGTTCACGTCCAGATATATCCATCTTCATTTGACAAATTTCACATTCCTATAAACTCAATAAAATGTTGACACAGAAAGCCTGCAAAGCTCCTTTTTGTACACAGAAAATCCATAGGAGGAATTGATAAAGAATAGGATAAATGGAATTCATAAGGGCTTTGGTATCAATAAAACCTTATAAATACCCATCCGGAGCTGCGTGTTGTCTCAACTTTGCTTTTCAGAACAAACAGAGACAGAAACATCTGAACATAGATCTGTTTGCTGACATCCGTTCAACAAATCCTCCACAAAAAAACACTGGTGCTGTTGTGGTTATTGTTTTAATCAGTAATCTCATGATTTTCCTGATTGATTACATGTTACATGAATTGTTAGATCAATAATGCTCAGACTGTGGGGTGGAACAAGCCCTTCAGACCACAGCTTTGTGTATTTGCATGCAGCGCAGATAAAGCTTGAGCAGTGCTTCAGTCAATGGACTCAACCTGACTGAAGAAGTGTACTCATGTCCATCATTCAGTTAGAGGAGATATGATTCTCAACCATGTAAGAGAGAAGAAGACAGGCCCCATTAGGAGCTCAGCTGGTTACAAGAGCACCCGGCCATCTATCAAAACCTGGACCTGCTGTCACCCTGCCTGCAAATCAGCAACAATAATGAAGTGCTGCATGGCTCTTAGATCAAGAGGGCTGTGGGACATAGAAGTGACAGAGTGACAAAAGAGAGAGGAATAAAAGAAAGACAGGGCCAGGGAATAAATGAGCAGCAATAAAAACCAAGAGAAAAATGGGGGGGGGTGGTCGTATACAGCTACTGTAGTCCCTGATGAGCACCTCATACTCTGGGTACTTCATTCATCACAAATGGGTAACTACACACACATAATACACACATACACACACTTTCCCCCTCCTCACACTGTGTCCTCTTCATGGTGCTGCAGTTCACCACACAGTGAAATCTGCATTTTAATGTGACAAACACTCAGGAATGATGTGTGTGTGTGCATGCGTGTGTGTGAATAACCAGGATGTGTAAATGTATTAAAAAGTGCTCAAGTGCAGTTGAAGGTCAACTCCTCTCTGCTGAGCACAGCAGCTCACGGCAGCACACATTTGTGTGTCTGCACAACACACATCCACAGACACACACACATACACACGCACACACACATACACACGCACACACACACACACACACACAAACACACACACACACACACACACACACTAAATGTTTTGCCTTGATTGATTTGAGTGAGGATATCACCTCATCAGTCAGAAAAACACCAAAGCTGAAGTTATTATCATTTCTACAATCCAGCACAAGACAGTGTAGACATGTACGGTGGGTCTGATGAGACTCTATGATGCATCCATCACAAAACTACAAGTACTGCTTTAAGATACACTGCCCAGCCCAAAACAAATCACCACAGTCATGTGTGTGGGGTGCTGCTTTTCCTCCCCCTGCCTGCTCGGGGCTGCCCCTCCCTCTACCCGCGTGGCTGTAGCACACCTGTGCGCTGTTGGTACTCAGGGTGGAGGAGAAGAGTCTTTAAGAGTGGCAGGGAGAAGCTGAGCGGAGTTACACACTGAGAAAATCCACAAAGGTTTACTCCTCCTTTTCAGCACTTCCTCTCTGGTCAGGAAGGCACACCAGCGGCTCTACTTCCTCAGGAGGCTGAGGCGCGCCAGACTGGGGAGCTCAGTCCTGACGGTGTTCTACAGGTGTGCGGTGGAGAGCATCTTGTGTTCCTGCATCACTGTGTGGCACGGCAGCTGCTCTGTGGCAGAGAAGAAGGCTCTGCAGAGGGTAGTGACAGCGGCACAGAGGACTGTGGGATGCAGCCTTTCCACCACAGACATATACTCCTCCAGATGCAGGAAACGGGCCTCCTGCATCATGAAAGACCCCATCCATCCCGCACATGCTCTGTTTGTCCCTCTCCCCTCAGGCAGGAGGCTGCGGAGCATCAAGAGCAGGACTACCAGACTGAGGAACAGCTTCTTTCCTGAAGCTGTGAGACTGTTGAACTCTGGTGGTCCCCTTTAGTGCCCCCCCCGACAAATGCACACTGCAATATTTGCACAGTTTATTATTTTATTCTATTTATTACAAAGGCTAGTTGATTGTGTTCTTCTTTTATTCTCTCTTTTTTCTATTGTATACTTGTATATATTTATTCATTCTCATTTCTACAATTGGGCTTGCTCTGGGACCAGGGTAACCTAATTTCTTTCCACCCATGTTTTACATGTGTTGAATGACAAATAAAACTCCATGAATCCTTGAATCCTTCAATACACAAAAGCACGAACAATGGTCAGTCCAGAGCTCGTACCCAAAACGGAGAGGAACATTCAAGTCAATGCAGAAAAGTGCAAAGTGTGAAGGTGCATATAAGGCAACAATAATAGTGCCAAAGAAACATGAGCAACCAGAGAGTGAAGAGCCATTAAGTACATGATTTTCACTGGGGGTAAAGAGCCCTAAAATCTTTTAGTCCTCCTCCCAGGAGCCTTGAAACAAAAAAGCTCAAACTTGTTCTGAAGCGGATGATAACAACATACTCAACAGGTACCATCTGAAACTGGTTCACAACTGTGATGAAGTACACTTGAAAATGCAACCTTCAGCTTTACATTGCTGTGACTTGAACAAAGAATACAAAAGTATAGATATGATATCGGTGGCTAATGCCAATCACTGGCCATGACACTTGCACAGCTCTTCATTAGAAGTTGTCTAAGCAAAGCTGAATTTATTTCCTGTGGTTGTTTTAGTAATCCTGGACTGTTAGTGGTCTCTTATAGTCTCATAATCCATCATTATCTTAATGATGGATTAGCATAAGCCTGTTGTTTAATGTATGCATAAATACATATTCTTTTTCCTCTAAATGGACAAGACTGGAATTAGGATCCAGATTTATGAATGTTAAACTCATCCTTATCTGCTGGGGTTTTCCCTCTTCTCTAACATCAGGTGGTCTCATTGAAATGACCCGGTGTGCTGGTTCAGTCGGTTCTTGAATCATCTCAAGCTGCAAGCTGCTCCTAAAGAAAAGGTTTTCAGTCACAGGGACAAACGCACGAATCAAATGATCTGCATCACCTCTCTCCTCTGAGCCTCCTCCACCTACTCCTTTTTGTTCCCTGTCTCCTCTACTCCTCCACCCTTCTCCTTCCTACACTGCCCCTGCTGTCCTCACTTGCTCCCACTCTTCCCTCTTCACATCACCTGTCTACCACTGCCCCCCCCCCCATCCTCCTCCTACTCTTGTTTCCCCTCACTCTTGTCTCTCCTCCTTTTTGTTAAAAACACAGCTCTGTCCTCTGACTTTGTCTGGGTTAAGTGCTCCGTCTGTGTCACCCTCTCTGTCTTCTCTCTCTGCTAGCGTGAGAAGAGACGGAAACTCGTTAATGGGAGCTTTAGGTTATGTAAAGAGATGATCTGGGGGGTAATGCTGTATAGCAGATATAGACATCGGCAGCAGCAGCAACAACCATTAGTGGCTTCTCTATAGCATGACCACTTGTCTGCCTGATGCTCCCGTCTTTTAGCTCCATCACAGATGGAGCTCAGTGCTTTAAAGCTCCACATGAAGCAACATGTGTTTACGTACATTACTAATCCTCCTTCCTGTGGGCTGCTGTCCACGCACACTTTCTTTGTTTTAGGAGAGAGATGGATGGATAGGTGAATAAATGGGTGGATAGGAGGATGGATGAATGGAGTGATTGATTGAGAGAATGGATGGATGGGAAGATTGATGACTAGGTGAATGGATGGAGGGACAGATGGATTGATGAATGGATGAATAAACAGATGAAATGATGACTCAATGGCTAGAAAAATCTCTCTCTCTCTCTCTCTTTCTCTCTCTCTCTCTCTCTCTCTCTCTCTCTCTCTCTCTCTCTCTCTCTATCTCTCTCTCTAACCCCAACACAGTGGAGGCATGAGTCTGGTTCTATCTGAGGTTTCTGCCTGTCAGAAGGAAGTTGTTCCTCTGTAACTTGTTAAATACTGGACAGTGCTGCACTTATGGAGGGTTAAGATGGGATAAGACGTCTTATCTTGTCTTGATGTTGGGTCTCTGGTTATAAAATCAAATTAAATCTATCAACATTAACAGGTCTAGACCCGTTCATGTTTTGGAAAGTGTCGGGAGATAACGTTTGTTATGATTTGGTGCTATATAAATATAGATAGGTTGATTGATGAACAGATGGATGGTGACTGGATGGTTGGATGAATGGATGGATGATTTTATGAATGGATGGATAAAAGGATGACTGGATGAAATATGGATGATTGTATCTATAGACGGCGTAAAGTGGCATACTTTTATACCTGTGTACCTGAGCAATGGGACAACGACACCCAGTGGCACAGACATGAACACAGCTTGACCCAAAACATGATTATGGCTCTTATGGTTCTAATGGATTCAAGGCCAAAGGGATTGGCGATTTGATCGATGGATGATTGATAGATGGGTTGATTTTTCAGGGCTCAAGACAACAACCAAAATGGTGGCATGTGCAACCTTTTTGTCAGTATCTGGGACTAAGAATTTCGTCTGGTCCTGCGAGTGCATATGTTTAATGCTCCCTCTAACACAGGCAATGTATGAGAGATCGTTGTTGAAAGTCTCTTTTTCACTGACATGGTCTGTCTCCTCGACCTGCACTCCTTCCTGCTCTGAGGAGAGCGCATCATCACGTATACACACAGCAAAAATGTCCATTGACAACAAGCGTTTCACTATTCAGATACCCAAAATGTAACAAGTTGTTACATTGTGGGCAAATGGTTATTACTTTTTGGGCTCGGAATCAGTTGCATTATTGACCAGTTATTACATTTTGAGTTTTATTTCTATTTTATTTATTTTTTTATTATTACATTTCGGGTCCTTGTTACATTTCAGGGTGGTTTTACCAATCAAGCTCTAACAAGGCATGATATAGCCTCTGTACTTACGGTGTTGGAGGTGTGTTGAAACATTTTTGGGGCTTAAAAGTGGGCTGTGAATTGGAAAAGGTCAGGAAGCACTGTTGTAGAAAAACTTCATAATCACAGTGAAATACTGAGACCAAATTATATGCCAGTACAACCAATTCAGAAAGTTAGTAGCATCTGTGCCACCAGTGGAAAAGTTCATGTAGAGTCCTGTTTATACATGGAAGGATGGGTAAATGAGGAACCGATGATTAGCTGAGGGGGATGGCCAGAGACATGGATAGGTGGGTGGATGATTAGATTTAAGGAGAGATGGATTATTGGATGGATGAATGGATGAATGGATGAATGGATGAATAATAATGAAAAAAAAAGATAGGTTTTAGGACAAGACCAGATGGAGGGCAAAGGAACTTCAGGGTGCTGCGTCTTCAAATTCACGTCTTCTTCATAGCAGCCATAACGTGAGGGACTTCACACACCCTGACAGGTAGGGGTGTGTGTGTGTGTGGATGTGTGTGTGTGTGTGAGTGTGAGTGTGCATGTGCACACCTGTGTGTGTGCATGTTTGTTTGAATGAGTGTGCGTGGGTGAGTGTGAGTGAGTGTGAGTGTGTGTGTGTGTGCGTATGTGTGTGTGTGTGTGTGTGTGTGTGTGTGTGTGTGTGTATGTTCAGCACATTCAGGACCTTGAGAGCTTGGTGTGGCCTGATTATCACCAACATGAGAGAAGGTCTGAGTCTCTCATGTAAAAGCTGTTCATTAACACCTAATTCAGAACACATTCCTCCACCTGCAGGGTCAACACCAACAAGACAGTGTCATGGTAACATCCATGTAGCTGACGATACATGACTGCTCCAGGAATAAGGCAGTGAGGTGGTCAACCAAACAGACAAGTTCTCACTCACTCTGATTGGTGGTTTTCAAACACAAACTTATTTCAGCCCTTATGTTGGCCTCAGCTGCTCCCATGGTGAATGTTTGTTTGTGGAACTTTAAGAGCAGCCTAGGGATAACACATAACTTGAATGTTTTACTACTTTCCAATATTTCCTTGATCAAATCAAAGCTATGCTGGAGTCACTGCCTCTTTTTTTTAACCAATCAGTAAAAAAGCAATCAAATACTACCACTGTTGCATCAGGGCCATGGTCCAGTCACACATAATGTAAACAAATGTGATAAGAGTAAGCACCATTTCACTGTACACTGATTCCAATGCAGAAGAGAGTTGATGATGTCTGCAGTGGTGTGCAGGACAAACAATATCAGCGTATCTGAAATCAGCCAAGAATGTAATATCATGTATGCCTTTATGTGAACCCTGTGGTGCATAGTGGTCACTACAGTGACACCTATTTTAAAGTTATTCACTCCTAAATTCAACAGTCCATGTGGTGGAAATTCATATTAGCCTGTGTCAGGATATTTTATTCTTCTTAGGGCCTGAAAAATGTTTTCAATTTTTTTTCCAAACATGTACAGTATAGTTTTTTTTAAAAAGGTATAAACTAACATTTGAGGGTGAAAAAGCTTATAAACTGTAATTATTCAGTGTTAACATGGATGAAAGAGAGTTAAAATGTTTCGCCAAGCATCAAAAAAGATTATTCATGAAATTACAGAAAAGAAAAGAGGGAAAAAAAATAAAGAGCCGTATCTACATTAAGTTCACACTGCTATATGTTAAATGCTCAGTTACAAATGTTAAAAAAAATGGAAACCTTTTTTTCATGCCTTAAGAAAAATACAAACACTGAAGGGAAAAATCCTGACACTGACTTTCATAGTTCATGCATCAGAGGGTTAAACTAAGTACACTTTTTGAGTTTTTAGACTGTTGCTTCAGGTAGGACGCCTAAAGCTGAATGCATGAGCTGGCTGACAAGTCACAACATCACATGACTCTTCAGAGGAAAACAGCAGCAAGTTTGGGGCTAAAGAGGGGAACCACAGTGGCCTAGTACGAAGAACTTCCTAGCCGTCAGATTGACATATTGTCCAGCCCTAACTGACCAGAGAAGATATGAGAACTTCACAGTTTTGTCTCACAGGTGTAAAATTGCTCGGGGGCAGGTTTAGTCTAGGGTTCATGTGCTCGGAGCTGCTCAGCACTCCTTCTCATCACTGACAAAAACTGCTGAAAGACTGACACCATGACTCTGACATAATGACTGTAAACTGTAAACATCTTTAACTAGTAGTGACTGTGAAGAGTTTATAAAGACTAAATAGCTTTTAAAGTAATGATGCAATGAATATGTCAGTTTATTGGTGTTTTACTGATCAGGAGACGTCAAAGTACATTTGACTTTAGCCATGATTGACCTGAACCCACAGGGGTGGAGGACTTCAGATTACAGTCATAAATTGGACCAAAGTCAAGAAAAATAAAACTCCAAACATCAAATTTGTAGTTTCTTTGAATGTAGTGCCACCACTAATCTTACTTTTTGATGTTCTTTAGGCTTGAGGGAACCTGATAATGTGTCATACACATTATTTGGTGTGTATTTTTATTAATTGATCACTGATCAATAAATAAACAAAATAAACAAATAAATAAGAGAAGATCAATTTCTCTTTTGTTGTCTCTATTGAAATGATGCATAGCTTTTATATGTTGTTGCACTGCATGGAGACATAATTGAGTTACATCAGCTCATAGCCATGTTTTTCCTGAATCTATAGAGGAGCACAACTTCACTTAGCAGAGAAAAATAACACCAAAATGAGTAAAAGCAAACAGGAGCAAGAAATGACTTTGGATTCAGAGGTGAAACAAATAAGTAGAGAAACTTTGAGAATTTTGAAAAGCTCTATACAAAATAAATGTATTATTATTATTATTATTATTATCATCATCATTATTATCATTATCATCATTATCATTATTATTATTATTATTATTATTATTAGCATTTATTTAACATGTATTATTATTATTGTTATTATTATTATTATTTATTTAACATTTATTATTATCATTATTATTATTATTATTGTTATTATTATTACAGCTTGAAGTGAAAGTAAAACAAGGGCAAAAAAAAAAAAAACGAGGAAAGTCGACGGCACATAAGGTCGAAAAGACGTTAATGTCACACATAACTGGCAACCCTGTCTAGCTTGAAAGATGGAGCAGTATATGTTCAAGTTTAATAGTTGGAAATAGGTAAATTATTTAGTTTAATGGAGAGGAAAGATGACAGGATCAAGTCAGAAGTTATGTCCCTTTACTACGTCTCTTTCCACTTAGATCAACTTCGACTGGACTGAAAAATCTTTGTCTCTCATTCTCAGTTGTGTATTTCATGTAGCCTGTAACTTGATGGATTCATAGGCTGCAGAAAATAACACACAATTTTACTCCTGACATAGAGGTCATATGCAAACTCAGAATCATAAGGAAACATAAAAATAATTATAATACATTTTAATCATAATGCATTTTCATCCCATGAAATCTCAACGTGCTACAAGGGCTTAGTGACAAAAGAACACAGGTCTGCAGAAAGCAGGTGAAAATTAGTTAAAAATGTTGTCGAGTATCCAGGGAGTATCCAGAAATTGTGCTGGCAGACAAAGAATATCATTAGAAAACAAACATTCAGATATAATAAATATCAAAACTGTGAAGTGAAGAAGCAGTAAACAGCGTCAGCCTCCTCCCCCTGACCCTCTCCTATCAAAGGACACAATTACCAACTTGGTGGGTAAAGAAAAGTTACATAATCAGTGACGTAATAAATTACTTTTGGCAGGGAGACATAAGTAATATTATTATTTTTAAAAAGAGCAACAAGTAATAAGTCATAGACTTAATTTTTTTTGGTAACGGGTCCAACACTGTTGGCCAACTAGCCCGAAAGTATCTGTGCATTCCAGCAACGAGTGCTCCCTCAGAACGACCCTCAGCACTGGTGGCAACATGATAACTTCCCAAAGGGCTACTCTTGAACCATAGAAGTGACAAATTGCTTTTCCTGGCAAAGAATCCTTGACTGTAATCCGTCATATTAATGTATCTCCTTTTTAAGAGGAGATAAAAACTCTGAGATGTGTGAACTAAAACATATTTACATACATTTTACACATTTTATATGCTTAATATAGGGTAAAAATGGTCGAACATGCAAATAAGTCTAGAAAAAGCCATGTAAAAAAGAATCGTGATCAAATCCTGATCGTGATTTTGTTTTTTAAAAGTCGTGATATGATCATTTTACCATATCCCCCATCCCTACAAGCAAGTAGGGACTACGTGAGTAAAAGTAGCCCAACAGTCAAAAATGGTACCAGAGGAGAGACCACAACAACATCTGCTCCGACTACCTCTTTTCACTCTCTGTACTTCAGGACAATCAATATCAGAGACAAGCACAGTCTGGACAGATCCCTCAAGACTTCTATCACTCTACTCTTCAATAACACGCCTTTCACATCACCTAATACACCAGAGTGAGAAAGTGAAAGATAATTCTGAACCAGTGTTTTTTTAATGTTATTGAAGTCTTAGATCATCAGACCCTTCTCTCTGTATTAGGAGCCACAGTCCTTCACACGTTAACAACCCTCCCTGATATTCTCATCCATTAAAAGCTGTTGCCTCCACAGCCATCGTCCAATGGGACAGTTCCCTCCTCTCTGATAATGTAGACCTCTATAGTGGCCTAATTATAGTAAGTGCCATGTTAAAGAGGACTTGCATCACGCTGTGACGTCAGCTGACAGACGTCTTACTGATCGCAGCTCTCCAGCAGAACAAGCAGGTTTATCAGTTGTCATAGAGACATCACAGCTCACTCTGTTCATACTGTAACATGTGATTAAAGGTCTGAAATAAGCCATCTGGAGCTTTTCTTTATCTTCAGGTGCTCCATCACATTTTTCTGAAAGATCTATGTATTATGGAGAAACACAGTCTCAAATGAAACAAACTATTGCAATTACAGTGTTAAAAACAGGTGAAACGGTCTTAGCAATTAACCTTATTTAAGTGGTGAATTACCTTTTTGGCTCCTTAGTGAGTTATGTACTGGTATGTAGCTTAGTTATAAAGTCATGATCAATATGTTCCAGTCTTCAGAGCTCCCCCTACATCAATAAACCGCTCATGGCTGGATCATCCTCTCACTGTCAGTTCTTACACAGTGCACACATCACTGTTTGGTTTGATTTTTTTCTGTAACTTCATTAAAAGAGAGAGACCCCACTGTGAAAACACAAATAATATACACATCAAATCCACTGTTTGATTCTAAGCTACTTCAAGCTCCCATGAGGAGATTTTGATGGGTTATGAAACAGCATGAAATTATTACTGATGCACTGTTTGACTCACAATATGTGAAACTTTGCCCACAGATCTGAACATCACAATACAACGATCATGATAAACTATAACAGACACATGCAATGTTTTTTACAGTAAATGAACTTTCAGAGCTGTTTAAATTGTACATTACTGTAAAAAGTACACATTTTTGTGCTTGAACAAACACAGCAAGCTTATGGTTATTTACACTTTTTATTCTTCTAGGCAATATGAAAACTCTACTCTATGAAAACATCCCAAACAGGACTGTCACTGCAGTCTAGACCAGGGGTCTTCAATGGTTTTCAGACCAAGGACCCCATATCAAATTGTGCTTTCTATTAAACTGGGCCCAGTACCATGTACAAAAGAACCTAATTTTTGTGCATTCAACTCTAAGCTATTCTACTATTACATTATAATATTACACAGCCTCCTGAAGGATATGGAGAGTAGGTTAGCCAGGCTACAGCCGTTCATAAACACACCTTGTCAAGTGATACCATTATTTCAAACATAAATGTGGAATCAAAAGTGATGGCTTGCTGTGGGGCCACCGCCATGTATAAACAAACTTATCAAACATTTAAAAAAATGTTTAAAATTTGCCTAGCCTACCAAAACTTCATGGATACCATGAAGTATCTCCATGGACCCCGTGGGGGCCATAGACCCCCTGTTGAAGACCTCTGATACTGACCTTTTTGTGATGAGAGCAACTCTTGCATCTCTCAAGCTGCTTCTAAACGGTGTTTGTCATCATGCTTTCGTTGCGGTTGAAAACATATAGTTTACCATCCCCTCATTCATGTCATTAGCACCGTTACAAAGATTCATTATCCATATCTGCACCACACAGGTCAAATCAAGGGTTTATTGGCACATCAACATTCTGTCAAAACCATAGGGTGTATAAAACGTGTGTAGTCTACTCGGTCACCCGTCTGTTCCTGATGGATATGTGGGGCTTCAAGCTTCTTGTCTAACAAATATTGGGCCTCCACTGATCATATGAGCTAAGCTGAGCCTCTGAACAAACTCTGGACTCTGGACAAAGTTGTGATCCTAATAGCCTCTACTCAGCAGAGAAAGGAAAATATTCCCCATCCATACAGTCTGTACTCATAGCAAAATTAGCATTTAAGACCATTTTTTAACCAGGCTGTGAATATGCTTTTTAATGCAGTAAAAGTCTGTTCTCGATGAACAGTGACTTTTAGCACTCCTGCAGTCTCCATTAAACCGGATGTTGCCCCTTGGTCCCAACCTAACTCATAAAGGCTGCCTGGGGGTACGTGGTGGACAAGGCGAGAAAGGACATATCAGAGAAACAGACTTTGGCATCATTCCTCACTGTCTCTTTCTTGTGAGTGACAGTTTTAACATTTCAAATAAAGCAGAATGTGATTTGTTATCAGAAAACACAACTTCCTTGATGTAAATAATTGGAAAATCCTAATGTGTGTGTGTGTGTGTGTGTGTGTGTGTGTGTGTGTGTGTGTGCGTGCGTGTGTGTGTGCGTGTGTGTGTGTGTACAACGTAGAATGAGAAATAGCTGAATGAATGAAAACGTGCTCACACACACTTTGGCCCCAGATTTCTGTCAGGTAGAGACCAGACCAAAGACACGACACAGAGAACTTTCCAGATTCCCCAAAGCTGCTAAACTTGCACAGCAGTATCTCCTCATACAACATCAGTGCCAGAGAGATCCTTGATTTTCAGTGTGTTCAGCACAGGCTGACTCTCCTTCACGCTAACTTCAGGTTAACTGCGATGCTGCATATCCTGATGATCCGTCTTCCCCTTTTATTATCATTTTGTCGTGTCACTGCTACTGCATGTCCTTTGTTCTTGTCTGACTGCCCTCTACTGGTCTGGTTGTTTAGTTCAATTTCTTTTATTCTGTCCCCACACATCTCTGGCCTGATAATCTGAGGGAAATGCAGAACACAAATTGGCCACAGGAACATTTAAGTGAAGTTACTACAAGTTCCTGGACATTCTAGTGCAGAAGCTAATGAGACGAGGCTCCTTGGACTCTGTCTTTGTCATCACATCACATGAACTCAGCTGCCTGACACTGAGCTCTCTGAGAGTCTCTGAGAGTCTCTGGGAGTCTCTGAGAGTCTCTGAGCTTCTGTTGGAGGTTTATCTGGATTGTTGCTGTGGATCTACCAGCTGACATGAGACCACCTGACTCCAGTTGCTGTGGCTTTGACAGTTCTCCAATTTGTTGTCTCTCTTTGCCAGTGTCTCTGTCTGCATCCCACTCTGTCTGTCTCTTTGTGACTGTCTGCCTGCCTCTGTACCTGCCTCTGTGTCTGTATTCTTCTCTGTCTCTCTGTCTCTCTCTCTAACCCCAACAGTTGAGGCAGATGTCTGTCTAACATGACTCTGGTTCTGTCCGAGGTTTCTGCCCATTAAAGAGAAGTTTTTCGTTGCCAAACTTGCTGAATGCTGCTAAGTGCTGCATTCATGGACAGTTAAGATGAGATAAGACATCTTCTATCGTCTTGACGTTAAATCTTTGTTAATAAAAACACATTAAATGTGTTACGTTAACAGGTCTGTTTTGGAAAGTGTCTTGAGAGCGCGTGTGTTATGATTTGGCGTTATATAAATAAAGATTGATTGATTGATTGACTGAGCTGGAGTGCAGTAATGAATAAAAATCATGTATTCTTTCCACCTGTTTGAGGACATTTGATCACCACAAGCTCACAAACAAAAGAAAAACTATCTGTGGGGTGTTTCAGCACTGATGCAACATCTGTTTTGTTGACATCCTCTTGCAGCTCTCTCCAAAACATCCAGGAACACTGACCTGACCATTAACAAGACCTACTTGGCAAACATCACCAAAACATTGGCCGAGCTCTGCTTTGGTAATCATAAAAATCTGTTCAAAAGTCTGAATCAAGCTTGTGTACACTCTTTAAATCCTGCAACTGACACCACGTGGCTCACTGAGCCCCACCAAAGGAATACTGATATCCAGTCAGTCAGTAAGAAAATCCCTGTTAAGCCTGCCAGGCTGCCAGTTCGACTCTGTTTCCAGTTAGAAGAAAGCTCCAGCTTCAGAATGTGTCACCACTGTTTACAGAATCAAAGAAACATCCAGGTGTCTACCTGAAGAAAACACATCCCATGCCCAGCTCTCTGCTCACTGCAGCCAACAGGAAGAGCAGATTTCTGCTCAGCAAGGCATGCATGCAGAGCAGCACAGCCACCACCACCATTTCCAGGGGATTATTAGTTACAGATGTTGAGCTCCAAGAAGGCATGTTGTTGTTTTGTTCTATACAGTGATCCTTAATGTGTGTCTGCCTGTGTGTGTGTGTGTGTGTATGTGCACTGATACACTGCAAGCTGTGCTCACATAAAGAAATCAATCTGATGTAATTGAACTAATCCCAAAGGAATCTATACTATTATATATCTATGACAGCTTGTCCAGCTGCAAGTTCACAGATCCAGGACTAAATGTACACTCAGCCCCTGGACTGAGTGTGTCATTATCAGAGCTCAGATCAGTCTGTGTGGACTCATGTTTGCATCTTCACACTACAATACATGATGGAGTTATTGTTTTTTTCTTTTGCTAAATAATTCATTGAGTTTCATCTCATTATCTTGTGTAACCCTGTAGCTGACAAGTCTTATGCTTTGTTAAGATATAAAAACCCAACATGTGCATTTTAGAAAAGGCCAATAAAGGAATGAATATGCTGAGCACCTTTCTCCATCCAAACTGCCTGTTGGTCCTTCTTCCCTCAAACTCCTTGCAGCAGCTCTCCTCTCCTCATAACCATCATAACCATCATAAACATGAAACAAACACGTGTTTAATATGGTAAAATGAGAAACATGCCCCTCACCTGCTCTCTGTGCCACAGTCTGGAGCCCTACGACCAGCCCCAGCAGCCCCCCCAAGAAACACATCTGGAAGGCGAACAACTCCTTTCGCTTTTTCCGCCTGGCTTTGCTCCTCCGTCGGTCCAGCATCACTCCTCCTCCTCCGGCGGCCGTCTCCGGCATCCCTTCAACCACCACGCGGGTCATGGCGCTCTTCTCTCGGCGAGCGTTCCGGCGGAACCCCCGGTGGTGGTGCAAAGGTGTGAGAAAGTGAAGCGTGCAGGAAGAGACAGCGGGGTGTGCAGTATGAGCGCTCAACTTACTCGACAACAGATGATATGAGCAGCTCACCCATGGAGCCGTAAAGCAGCAGTGAGTGAAAGGCCACAGATGCCGGTGTTTCATTTCAAAATAAAAGCACTTTGTGCCTTGGAAACAAAAGCACAGATCTGCGGTCAGCATGAGAGCAGGACTTCATTTCCATACGATTATCAACTGCACATTTCATTTAAATTTTGCCCATAAATATACAGGGGGAGAAAAATACTTTTGCTTTTCTATTTAATTCCAGAGTTAGTCCTGATTTTAGAGTAGCCAATTTTCACAAATTTAAAAATATTGCCCCCCCCCCCAACACCACCACCAAATGTTTTGTTTAAAATTTGAGATAAAAGCAAAACTTGTGAGTTAAAAAGTCATACTTCTGACCCTTTTCTCCAAATTTTGACTTTTTGATCTCACGATTTCTAAATTTCGACATTCCATCTCAATTTTGGACTTTCTTCTACCTTTCCACTTAACTATTTAATTATTTTGACTTTGTTATCTCAAAATTTTGGCTGTTTATTTCAATATTTCACTTTTTTATCTCAAAATTGCGACTTTCATCCCAAAATGTAATTTTCATCTCAAACTTAGGCTCAATAAGAGCCAAAAAAAAGCACTGAGAATCTTTGAGATATATGGTAAAAATTTGGGCTATTTTTCCCTCATTATTTTTTACTTTATCTTAACATGTTGACCTTGTAGCTCAGATTTCAACATTGTTTCTCAAATTTTGTCAATTTTTCAAACCAATTAGAGGCATATCTCAGATATTTGATCCAATATGGGCAAAAGAAAAAACTAACAAGAATTCTCAACAAAGCCTTTTTTATTATTATTATTGGAAAAGGACGTCTGTATTATTTGACCTGTATCTCGTTGTTAATGTCTAGTACTTGCAGTAGCCTAGATAACAAGGTGGGAAGACCCCATGTTCAGTGTCCTACTACTGTTCAAATCTCAAATTAATAATTTGATTGAGTGATTATCAATTCAAGATTTGATTATTTTTATTTTTGGTTTGTTATTTACTGGTATTATCATCATCATCATCATTTTCATTACTGTTATTATTTATGATAGTAGTAGTAGTCGTAGTCGTAGTTGTTGTTGTTGTTGTTGTTGTTGTTGTTCTAGTAGTAATGTTTTCATTTATACTTTTTCAGCTGAGGGTCAAACCTGTATATTGTGGGCAGCTCTCAAACGAGACTAAGTTACAAATTTACAGTTGGTTCAGGCTCTTATTTTGAAAATTCATTTCCGTTGTTCTGGACATTGGAGTGTCTGTGGTCTTCACTCTGTGGTTGGAGTGTGAGAGGGCGGACCCTCTGGCTTAATGAGCCCGGAGAGGAGTGAGGTTTCTCACTGTGGATGATGTGTTGTCTCACAGCCTGGATGTTCAGAGATGAAGAAATGGATTTTTTTTTTTTTTTTGTGCGTGTGTGTGTGTGTGTGTGTGTGTGTGTATGTGTGTGTGTGTGTGTGTGCGTGCAGCCAGCTCTGTCACAGAGAGATATGTTACTTTTTTTACAAGTAAGTAATTTATTCTGGTTGGTAAATAACTCAGTAAAGAACCCACTATCAATGTGAGTGCAGATCCAACCCCAAACAATACACCACACATTCAAAAGGAAGTAGAAAGGTTAAAGACACTAAAACTTTGGACGTCAAGAGACATTGTCAAAAGTGAAGCCAAGTTAACAACATGATAGGATGAGCTGATGTATCAGGAATACTCCTGTTGGTTGTGTTAAATTTCATCAGTAACCAGGCATTCACTGAATTTACTCTTAGCTATAAAAAGAGCAAACACTCCTGAGCAAACCAAGGAACATTTTCACAACCTCATTTTTCTCATGCACAATCATGACCTGCTTCTTTTTTCTTCAATGCAATAAGCCACACAGGTGGCTGGCTATGTGAAGATGTTGCTGGGGGCATCTTTCATGATTAAGGCCCTAGACTGTGTGGTAATGACTGAGGGCCCTAGTCTGTGTGGTAATGACTGAGGGCCCTAGTCTGTGTGGTAATGACTGAGGGCCCTTGTCTATGCGGTAATGACTGAGGGCCCTTGTCTTTGGGGTAATGAGTGAGGGCCCTAGTCTGTGCGGTAATGACTGAGGGCCCTTGTCTATGGGGTAATGACTGAGGGCCCTAGTCTGTGTGGTAATGACTGAGGGCCCTTGTGACCCAATGACCAATGACCCTCAACTGTGCAGTTATGACTCTGGCTTCGATTGGCACAACGCAGTAGTTAACCATGGCCGTCCTTCATGACTGAGGGCCCTGCTCTGTCTGCTAACGACTGGGTTTATCAACAGGACAAAGCTGCAGTTCACTATGGCCACCTGACAAAGGACTTTTTCTTCTTCCAGAGGAATAATCTCACTCTTTTGGAGCATCTCGTATTCCTCTAATCTAAATCACATTGAGAACATTAGGGGATGGATTTAGAAGGGAATTTACAAAAATAGACACCAGTTCCATGTGGTAAAGCCATGGGGCGATGTACCCACTACCCTCCTGGAAACACTTGCATCAAGCTTTTTCAAACAAACTTTTACAGCTGGAGCTGCACTTACAACACGCTTTTGAAATTCAACAGCCTAAGATAAGAATTTTATAATTTCACCCATTGTCTTAAGATTTTGATTTGGAGTATTGAAATAAACTTAAGGTTAGACAATGTATGAGCTACATTTGTAAGGAACATGTATTTATGGGATGAGCAACGGAGCCCATAATGATGGTTGTGGCTATGAAAAATGTACAATATCTCCCTCTCGGCAGGGCCAAAAGGTTTATTCTGCCATTGCTTTTGACTCTTGCGTTAGACTTCTGGTACCCCCGCGTGCTGCCAGTCCAGTGGATGGTTGGCCCTGATTGGTAGAATCTGCGAGCATGGGCCCTCCTTCAGTGGTCACTAGGTCTGTGCTCCAAGAATCAACACGACCCGTTTGACCAATCTGGACAGGGCCTGTGTGAAAGGGAAAACTTCAAGCTGGTCTTTTACAAAATCAAGTTGTGGCATTATGAGCACTGAGCCTTAGTGCCATCTCCAGAGTGAAGGCCAAGCTCCATATAACAGGATGACAGAGACAGACCTAGAAGTGGTTGTACCAGCAAGACAACTCCTGGAGAAGACTGTTTCCTCACCCTGTCAGCCTTAAGGCCTGTTTGCTCTGTTGTTGGTGGAACATGCACTGGAACCTAAACATTTGGAGGAACGTTACATTAACCCTGGTATTATTAAAGTCCTTAAGCTCACAAAGCCTACTATTTTAAGAAAGCTTGAGAGTCTGATTTCATCTTTTGTCTGGAACAATTAAACACCTTCATCACCATCAGAAAACTGTTCTTGCAGAGCCCACAGCACCAGTGTAAAGTGGCATTCCCAAATTCTCAAATCTACCATTTCCTGAGACCACTTTCACCCACATGCATGTGAATTTATGTGCATAAATATCATGCCAAGACCTAAAACAAAGTTTCTTACAATCATAATGAACAGGAAGTTCAAGAATTTCCATTTAATGTCAGATTTTGATGATTTATTTGTTACGTTATTGAACAAACTACTCCCACAGTTTTTTCCAAGTCATTTCATATTCTATATGTATACTTCCTGAAGAAGGTAAATATGCTACCTGGCCAAAAAAAAAAAAGTTTCCATCTGGATTTAACTTCTAATTTCATAAACAACCATAGAGAAAGACACATCCTGTGGTGGTGGAAAAGATGTTAGTCTGTAAGAAGGATCAAATCATTGACATTGAGCAGAGGAAATATCTGAGGAGATTGATGCAGACACTATTAGAGGTGGGGTAAGAACTGTCCAACACATTATTGAAAACTGGAAGGATGGTAGGGAACCATTGTCCTGGGCTCATATGGGTGAGGAGGGAGGCAGGTGAAGTGATGCACCTATGACGCCTAGAAAGGCAAGGGGCCACTTATCCTTACATTTAGAACTGATGTGGGTTTTACTTGTTATCAATGTTATGTCTGACATTGGAATGGAAATTCCAGTAAAAATACAATGAATATAACAGCAGCAGGTACATCATCAATCCAACTGGCTGGTCAGTGCACGGTGGCAGAAGAGCACATCTATGTTCTTTGTATCTACAAAAGGTAGAAAACAGTCTTGGTAGAGTTTTCTCTGACACCAAAATGAGTGCTTGTGTCAGAGTTTCTATGGAGGAACTGAGTTACCCGGGAGCTCTAACCTTGCTGGTGTGTTGATGATGCACAGAGAGTGGTTAGGCAGGGCTGGGTAGAGATGACATCAGTTGTTGATACAATAACTAGTGACATGTAACTCACACGACCCCTCTTTAGAAAACTGAAATATCCCTTTAAAGCCCCTGATAAAACAGCCTAAGTCACTCTATACCTCCTCTGCAGGGTAGACTGTTTCTTCTTAAGCCTCTTTAATCCATCGTTTTATTGTATGTATTGTTTTCCTGGAGCTTAGCAAATGTATTTAATGTGTTGAGCAGATAAGGGTGGACAGCAGTCCATTTTATTTCAGTTCAACATGAAGTGTTGCTCTCTAAACTAAGCCTTCTGGGTAAAAATAGAGTGCAGCTCTGAGTAGAAAGGTCTTTTGTCACTTTGGCTTGACAAAAAGCCTGTTTGAGGGGGACTGGCATTATAAATCTCACCATTAAAAACAATGAGATTGATCTTTCACCCTTGGAAAACACTCATACAGTGAAAAGCACTCCAGCTGATTGGGGTCAAAGGTCAACCCCTCTGACCTCTCTATGCTAAAACATCTGATGGATGCTTTTATTCTGGAGGCAGAGGAACACAGAGGTGAGAGGGAAAGAGGAGGTCAGCAGTCAGGATGGAGAGACTTGTTTCCTGATGTGAGGTGAGGTCTCTTTGACAGACATCAACATCCCACTCTGATCCTTCCGCTGTCACAAAAACGCCTGCAGAAACCTCCATCTCATCCTTGATTTTTCCCATGAGGTGTGTAGTGATGACATCGCAGGAAGGAGGGAAACTGGAGGGATAGAAAGCAGCGTGGCATTAGCGAATGAGCTCCCAGATTATACCCACAGCCCCTTGGCTCGTGCATTTACACACGCACACACACACAAACACACACACACACACACACACACACACACACACACACACACACACACACACACACACTTCCTTCATGACGGATTGAGGCATAATCCTCATCCTGAGCAATAGCGTCTGACAGCCGTGATTGGAGACAATGACAATGACATATCGAGTGTGCAGGATTAGGAGTCAGCGAGGGATTTTTAGCCTTCATCCTTTGGGTAAAATTACTAAACAGAGCTGCATGTTATGTTTTACATCCACTGTGGGAAAACAAAAACTCCTGTGTTTATTTCCTGTGCAGAGTGAACACAGCTCTTACTCAGTTCCCTCAACCTTTGTATATGATGCACCCAGTCATAATCTCATGTCAAAATGTTATAAGTCATTGATGATGATTGTAATTTGGTCAGGAGTTCCTACAGTGTCAAAGACTTATATGCTTGACACCCACAAACATGTTATAACAGTGGTTGATTTTATGAATCATAGTTACTTATTTATGCCACCAGGGGGAGTATCTGATACAGTCAGTCAGGACTTTAATGCACCCAGCCTCCTCTCAACAGGCTGAGCACAGGCAGCGTGCCATGTTTTAACAGGTTAGGATGTGCAGCTGTATGCAACCTTCTTTGTCAGAGACTTTGTCAAGAAACTTCAGGGAAAGAAGTCGAATGAAATATTTTTACTGACACTACAAATTAATTTTCAGGGATTTCAGGAATTTTCTCTAACTGAGTTCAACTGTTCGGTAGCCCTGAGAGCGCACAGCACTGCAACTTAAGAAAACACACGCAAAAAAATCTTCATCAATTTGATAACGCAAAACATTAGAAAAATGTGCTTGTGTTCTGCCATTTTGCAAATGTTTTCTTAAGTTGCAGTGCTTTGAGCTCTCAGGGCCATTGTATAACTGTCATTAAAAAAAGGCACAGATATTTGTCATAAGCAAACATGATAGCAAACATGTCTGACACAACGTAGAAAAATGACACTAATCATATTTAGGACTGTAGAAGTTTAATGGTTTCTTTCACAGAACAACAAAAAACGATGGGGACAGATTCAGGATTTTACAATGGGGGGGGGGGGTTAGGGTTAGGGTTAGTTTATCCTAACCCTTACCATAACCCTGTCTATTGGTGCTTTTGTCTCTTGTTGGGGTAACACCTGATCATCATTACTTCTGTCTTGCTGAGGTATCAGAAAAAGTTCATTGATGTAAAGAGGTGTGTAAGTGTTAAGTCTGCTCTTGATTCAATGGCAGAAGAATGAAAACAAATGATTTTTTTTTCCTTTAGTGACAAAAACATGAAGAGAATCAGACCTGATTTCACACTTACTTATCCTCTATTCATAAGCAGCAACATACACACACACACTCACACACACACACACTCACACACACACACACACACACACACACACACACACACACACACACACACACACACACTCACCGTGCTTGTATCCACCTACCTTTGATGTGTTGTTAGTCCAGGTATTGTCCTGTAAATCATTGCAGTCGTCCCTGTGTATTCCTGTAAAGAGGAGCCATTGAAGCTGCTCCTCACCTCTTTTGATCATCAGGGATTTGGTTGGAACAGTGAAAAGGTTTTTTTTCCCCATAAAATATGGATTAGATGTGTTTGAAATGCATTATAAGAGACACTAAAGACCATCCCAGCCTCACTGACTGGGATTTTGTGTAGCTGAATATTCATAATTATCAGAAACTTAACAGCAGACTGTGACTCCTGGAACTATCAAGAGGAAACACTCCATAAACCTTTACTGTCATGTGGATGATACTTGGCTGTATTTATCAGTGGAACTAGGAGAAAGCAGTTGAATATCTTAAGTTGAAGTATGTCTCAAAGATGCCAGGGCTTAGATGAGCATAAATGTATTACTGTGGAACCTAGAGGAGGCTGAAGTCATTGTTCTTGGGCCTACACAGCTTAGGGAGGCTCTTTCTGAGCAAAAAGACACTTAAGATAGCATCAGCATTGTACTCAGCACCACGGTAGGGAACCTGGGAGTTCTTTTAGATCGGGGCTCATCTTTTAACTCTCGCATCCAACAGATGTCAAGAACAGCATATTTTCATCTTTAGGAAATCAGGAAAACCAGACACATCTTGTCTCAGAGCAACGTGGAGAAACTAGTCCATGCTTTCATCTCCTCCAGGTTAGATTACTGTAACTCTCTGACAGGACTCTTCAGCTGGTTCAGAACGCTGCAGCTCTAGTATTGACAGGAACCAGGAGGAGAGAACACATCTCTCCAGTGTCAGCATCTCTACACTGGTTACTTAAAGAATCAAGAATAGAACTTAAAATTATTTTTCTGCTCTGAAGAAAGCTCTTAATGACATCAGGCCGTCGTATCTTAAACAGCTTATAGTTCTATCATCCAACTAGATCACTGCGCTCTCAGCATGCAGGCCTGCTGACTGTGTCTGCAGTCTCTAAAAGTAGTATGGGAGGTGGAGCCTTTGGTTATCAGGCTCCTCTTCCCTGGAATCATTTACCAGTTGAGGTTAGGGGGGAAGCACTGTCTTTATTTTTAGGAGCAGACCTACAACCCTTGGTGGCCCCCATTTTGCGCAAAAGGGTGCAATTTCTCCGGATGTTCAAAGGTTGCACATCACTGCCATTGGGCACACAAAGAGCACCAGGTCAGCCTGGGGTAGGAGGGAAAAAAAGGTCAGCTGACACCAAGCAAGGTTCTGTGATGATTGACAGCACGCAGCATCTGACCAATCGCAGTCAAATGCGCCAAGAGGCAGTTGGAAAGTCTTCAAATGGCAACATGAATCTTGAGTAAAAACAAGCAAAAAAAAATGCATGGTAGATAGCATATTCCATTTTTTCCCCACAAAAACAAAACACACACTGTACATCCCAAACAACACGCTGCTGCACACACAGTGGTCTACATACAAAACAGAAGAGGTCAGAGTATACAGTTACAGTAAATCAATAAAACGCTGTATCCTCTGTTCCGTTTCAGCCTGGCCACATCACCTCATCCACGTCCCAAGCTATGTTTGCTCTGGCCAAGCAGGGGGGGGAAATATTGCCCCGCTCTGCAAATCCAGCTGAGGAAAAGCATCAACTGCTGTGTCTCCACATAGGTCTTCCATAGCTTGGGGAAGGGATTCACTATTTGTGGATTTTGGATTTCCATCTCCAGGCAGAAAAAAAACTTCTCAATAGGACTAAGAAAAACCAGAAATTGTGTGTAACAACTCATGCAAAACTTGTAAGATGTCACTCGCTTCTGTGGAAGCTGCACCAACTAACACAAAGTGGAAGTAAACTGAAAACTTTGAGTCATGTTTGAAGCTGTGCTGGAATTGTGCTGATCTTAGACGATCTACACAGTTTCATTTAATCTTGTGAGAGAGTTTGAAACACGGTGTTCAGAAGTTACAGCTGGTTCAGGGAGAAAAGAAGTACTCTCTGCTCTCTGGGTCCATAATCCTGTCCTCTTTAAGCTGATTATTCAGCTTTTTCTTTTGGTCAGGTTTGTGTTTAGATTCACATAGATGTGTGCACGCATATCAACACACACACACACACACACACACACACACACACACACACACGTACTCACACAGAGCACAGCTTCTCTCAGAAAGCTTACAGGCAGATACATGGATAAAGATACACCTGAGCTCACTGAAGCAATGTGCTCCGGAGATTTAAAACACTCACACATACACACATACACACACGCACATACACACACACGCGCGCACACATACACACATGCATACACAGAGTGACTTTCTCGACTCAGTTTTATTGAATTTAAATCTTCCAAAATATTCCTTTGTGGATGGGAGTAAAACTAAGGAGCTGGAGGTGGACCCCTGCAGAAGCAGAGCTAACGTTCAGGTCAAAGACATGGAGATGGTTGACTCTTGTAAGGACCTGGGTGTTCACCTCAACCACAAACCGGACTGGATGGGCCGTACCTCAGCTCTCCGTCAGACAGGGCTGAGAAGACCCCACCTGCTGAGGAAACTCAGGTCTTTGGGTGTGCAGCGAGCACTCTCAGGACTGTTTATGACTCATGGGTGGAATCAGCCAATCTTCACAGAGTGCCGGAGCAGCAGCTCTTTGGCTGCAGACAGGAACAGACTCAATAAACTGGTGAAGAAGGCCAGTTCCGCCCTGGGCTGCCTCCTGGAGCCTGTTGAGATGGTGGGGTAAGAAGAATGATGGCGAAGCTATCATGCCTGATAGAGAACGTTACCCACCCCCTAAATGGTTCTGTAACAGCTCTGGACAGCTCGTTCAGTGACAGCCTTCTCCACCCACCGTGTCAGACTGAAGCCTGCTTCATGTTTGACGCGGCCATGAGGTCTGCGAGGCTTGCTGTGGACGAACAATGTCATTTTAGCAGCAATGCCCCCTTGCACAGACCCCTTCACGCTGAAAATTTCCGTGTCCCACACCTCTGAAAATTGAGAGGATATGGACAATATGGCGGCCAAATCAGAGCTTTAAGTGTCTACAGTACAAAACAACAGGCACTACCTTGATTCATCGCACATTGATCAGAGTGAGAACTGTTCCTTGTGATCACATCTACAGAGAAGAGGAACAGTTAAAAAAACGGTTGAAAACAAAGGCAGATTTCTTCTACTCAAATGTAGTGCTTTGGTAGATGTGTGTTTGCGATACACTGCCCCCTGCAGTTTGGGAATGGAAGCCAATGGACGCTTCGTGAAGGAAAAAAAGTATAAAAGCCACATGCGCTCTCTTGTGCTGACCTTGTTTTTTTTTTCCGCATGTCTATTCCGTGCAGAAAGCATAAGGCAGCCTGAAAAAATACTACAGGTTCTTCCTTACTGCTGCAGTCAGACTGTTCAATCAAGTCTCCTCCCAGTAAATAACCATGATGCACACACAGAAGCCAGACAATCTCTCTAACCTCTTGTAATAAAGTTGTTATACCAATGTTTTTTTGTCCACGGTATCACTTGTGCAATAACATGCTACACTTAATGTGCACTGTGTGCATACTTGTGTAACTGAATATACATATTACATTTCTCTTTTTGGACCCCTCAGCTGATATATTTGCTTATTGATATTAAAAAAAAAGCTATATTTGGTATATGACTGTTTTTGTGTCCTTTTTTCTTTAATTTTATAATTTGTATTCCTTGTTTTCTTTCTTTTTCTTTTCTATTCTTACTAAACATGTTCTCTCATTGTTTGCAATCTGTGATCTTCAGAATCAGAATCATCTTTATTGCCAAGTATCTTCAAGAAGCATACAAGGAATTTGACTTGAAACAACTGTGCTCTTTTTGTACGAAAACAAGTATGAATAAACATTAAATATCAAATATATATATATATATATATATATATATTTGATATTTGATATATAAATTTGATATTTAATGTTTTAATGTGTATATATATATACATATATAAACAGATTTTAAGTCTTAAATCTTTGCAGCTATAACAATGTAAATGGTTGCTTTAATGGTTGGTTTATCTCCTCTCATCTTCTCTTTGTCTCCCTGCAGCTCTGTGATGTGCTCAGTGGTCCTGGTGGATCAGAGGTGATGGTGGCGGCGCTGCCTTTCTTCAGCTCTGTGGCGTCTCCTGTGGGGTTCAACAGCTCCACTCTCTGGGCTTTTCCAGGAGTGATGGTCCACTCTTTTCTCTATTTTTAGATCTACTCAAGCAAAGTCACCCCAGGGATAGAGAGCCACAGTGGAGGAAGAGGAGGGAGTGATGAAGGAGAGGAGAGGACAAAGGTGAAGCCCTGAGGAAAGGGCAGTTGAAGGACAAAGAATGGATGTGATTGATTGATTTTTTTTCCTTACTGGGTCACTGCAGGAAGGAGCAAACTTCAGCTGTTGGGCATGAGGTGGCTCTCCAGCCTATCACAAGGCTCCAGACAGGCAACGGTTCACACAAACTCACACCTGCTGGAGGTTTGGACCTGATGAGAGTGGTTTTGGTTGTGGGAGGCAGTTGGAGAGAACAGATGCTTACATCGAGAGAACAGGAATCAAACTAGAAACCTTTTTGCCAAAAAGCTGATAAAACTAACCACTTAAGAACTGTTTCTAGTTCTTTTGATTCAATTTCCTCCCATTTTATTCAAGTTTTGGACAATGTAAGTCAGCTAGGGTGAAATCAAATGAGGCAGATTATTAAATGAATGAGTAAGCTGATTCTGACACTTCAAAACTGAAATCCAATCAAGTGTTCTTGTCTTTATTCAGTTAAATATCTCAGTAGGTCTAAAATGGCAAGTCATAAAAAATTCTACATTGTAGATATTAAAAGTGGGAAAAAAAGACATTTGCTGCTTTTTTCTTTAAAAGCTAGAAAATTGGTCGGGGCAAATGTCCATGCTTATTGTTTTTTCAAAATTCTTACCTTTTTTTTTTTTTTTTTCCAATTAGAATAATACATTCATGCAAGGAAGTAAATGAACACAATGTTCTGACACTATGGGCAGATTTTCTATAAGTAATCCAGATGTCATTTAAAATCTTAGATCAAATTCCACTAAATATCAGACACCTGCTGAGATTTCACTTTTTTCAGAGTGTATAATCGGTTTGGTTAAAACAGTGCTGCTCTGTCAGCTAGGGCAAGATTACAGAAATCATTCTCCAATGCCCTTTTCTCATTTCAGGCGGGGCTCTTGTGTCTCTTCAGCATCTCACCCCCAGTGTAAATGTCACAGAGTTATACTGAGAGTGTAAAGCATGGACATTGTCTGCTGCCATTTGGCGATGAACCTCCTGTTACACTGTGACACTGACAGGATGCACAACTTAACGAACCAAAAAAGCAGAAAGACACAGTCCTGCTGTTTGTAAGACCACCAGCCCGCAGCCACACCGACGTGTCCAGGCTTCCATCAGGTTTTTAATGATAACACTTCTGCAGCTTCAAGAATTGTGTGTAGTTTCTGAAATATAGGAACCCTGTGCTGCAGGGGCAGAGCCAAAGGGGTGACGGGGGTGGTACTGGCCACCTCTGGTACATGATTGGACACTTTAGGTGCCACAGATGATTCACAGTGTATGCCTGCTGAGATCAATAGTTCAGTTTTTGTTTCCCTTCTCCATGTGCATGCTGCTCTCACACATCAGTTTACTGCTCCCCCAATCACCTACAGGAGACATGAAGGCAGTTAAAACAGACCACGGACGAGTTCAACATAAACACAAAAGGGGGAAAACTAAGATGACTAGGAACTAAACATCTAACAAACTCAAACAAGCACCATAAGCTTATCAAGACAAAATATTTACAGAAAACCTAAATTATCTACACTTTTCTGAGAAAAAAAAAACAGAAAGGATTTGGTGTTACATTGAAAGTCCAATTATCTTCTTCCTTCCCCCCTTCTTCCCTGTTACTTCCACTTCCTGTGGGCAGGGCTTAAAAGGCCATCCTGGATCCTCAGTAGGGATCTCAAACAAAAGAAACAAAAGGTAATATTTTAATATTTAACCATAACTGCAAATTAGATCCAATGTAGAAGATAAAACTATGTGACCATTTAACTAAATTGTCTTCACCCAAATCAGAAAACAAGTTCTAAATGCAACAAAAGTGATTTTTTTTTCAACAGAAAGTGTGTGAGGATTTGTTTTTATTCTAAACTGAAACAAACTGACTGATCTATGTTTTCAGAAAACAAATTCGATTCTGTGGTGACAAAAAGACAGAGGTCACTGACAGAATCAACTCTGTCCAGGTTTATTTAGGGTAATGAAAATAAGATCAAGCCATCCCCAGCATCAGTTCATGTTATTTTTCAAAGTGTATGCCCTTCTCCACAATCTTCCTCAGGGTCCGGTCACCTCTTCTGGTTGTGCAGCTTTTTCTGATACACTTTTTCCTTCCCACAGGCTTCCCACTGAGGTGCCTTGATACAGCACTCTGGGAACAGACTTCGCTCAGAAATTTCTTTCTGTGTCTTACCCTCTTGCTTGAGGGTGTCAATGATGGCCTTCTGGACAGCAGTCAGGTCAGCAGTCTTACCCATGATTGTGGTTTTGAGTAATGAACCAGGCTGGGAGTTTTAAAAGGCCTCAGGAATCTTTTGCAGGTGTTTAGAGTTAATTTGTTGATTCAGATGATCAGGTTAATAGCTCGTTTAGAGTACCTTTTCATGATATACTAATTTTTTGAGATTGGGGATTTTTGTTTTTTCTATACTTTTTTGCCAGAATCATCAATATTAAAACAATAAAAGGCTTGAACTACTTCAGTTGAGTGTAATGAATCTAAAATATATGAAAGTCTAATGTTTATCAGTACATTACAGAAAATAATGAACTTTATCACAATAAACAAACATAATTTTTTGAGAAGGACCTGTATATTCCCACCTATATCGCTCCAATTCTATCCTGATTACACTGAAATGGATCCTTAACTTGACCAGGAGCCAAAGTCTTGGTTTTGGTTTACAAAGCTGTGCATGAGCAGGCTCCAGAAGACATCGTTGATCCTTCACTCCTATCTCAGCAGCAGGTCACTCAGCTCCTCTGACCAGGGCCTGTGGCTGTCCCTCCAACTCATTTGAGAACAAGGGGTGACCGTGCTTTTGCAGTGGTTGCACCAACTTTATGGAACGACCGTCTGGCAAATATCTGTTTGGCCGTTTCCATTAAATCTTTTACAAAGCTTCTAAAGACACATTTAGTTGAGGTTGGCTTACAGCTCCTCTTGCTTGGACTGATGTTTGAATCATGTCACAGTGTATCTCTTTTGCTGTTTCGTGATGTGATTTTGCTGTGTTTTGTCTTGTGCTTTTTATGTTTTTCTCTGTGAGGCACTTTGTGATTTTGTTCTGTGAAAATTGCTATATTAGATAAAATTTACTTATTTACTTACTAACACCTGGTCTAGAAGAGGTGTGGTCTCACTGTCTGATCTTTACATTGAAGGCAAGTTTGCCTCCTTTGATCAGTTCGTACAGAAATACAATATCCTCAGAACGCAATTTTATAAACGCTTGCAGCTCTGTGATTTTGGAACCTCAAGTTCTGACTGTTATGCTCCTTTACATCCCTATTAGACTCAATTTTCAAATGTCAATCGATAAGACAGCAGACTATAAGTAAAATCAATGAACTACTTAATGAGCATAATTCGACTCATTTAGATCTCCTTGGGGATAAATGGGAAACAGACTTAGAAGAACCAATTTCAGAAGCAGCGTGGAACATGATAATACAGTCCATTTTCTCATCTTAATATGTCTCAAGCATGCTGTCATTCAATTTAAAATCATACATCACCTACACTGGTCTAAAGTCAGGCTCTCTGAGCTCAATACTGACATAGATCCTACATGTGAGCGCTGCAGGCAGGTGCCAGCCACTTTGTTACACATGTTTTGGATTTGTCCAAAACTTTCTGCGTTCTGGCAAACTATCTTTAAGTCTTTCTCTAGAATATTTGAGAAAACAGTTTGTAACTTACTGCTACTCTACTGCTGTGCGGTGTTAACACAGGAATGGTTAGCACTTAAGCAATATCTCAGACTCGACTCAAGGAGCAAGGGATGGTTAGTTAAAAGTTGAAAACAAACATTTATTACAAAACACAAAATACGTCAAGACAGAATTTGAATTCAGTTTCCCCAAATATGAAAATAAAAATAAGAAAACTTAAAATGTCCCTTCACAGCTGATTGCTGTTTGATATCAAAGTTCGTCCTTTCGCTCAGTGTGTTCGTGTGTAAGTGTGTGTGCTACCCGGGTAGTGTGTGTAAGTGTGTGAATCGCCTCAGCGTTCTCTGCGCAGTTTCAAATCTTATCTCGCTCCAGGAACAACTCAACGAGATGATGAAGAATTTGGAACCTCTTCCTCGTCCTGCCTCGCATCAGGCAGTGCCCTGGTTGGATCAACGCTGTCTCTCAACTGGAAATTCAGCAAATAAAAAAACCAATCTGCCGTAGCAGAAAGTAAAATTAATAATCACTCTTCAAATACTGTACAGTATAGTAGTTTCTCTTTTCTCTTTCACTCAGGTGTAACGTCCCATACTGAATAAAATGAATTATGAATTGTCTCCTGAGACTTAAAACCTCAGACATCATAAATGTCTTTTAAACAGTATTAAAGATCATGTTACAATTGTTAAAGACATCAAAAATGTCTTTTAAACAGTATTAAAAATCATGTTACAATTGTTAAAGACATCATAAATGTCTTTTAAACAGTATTAAAAATCATGTTGCAATAGTTTTAAATATCTCTCCAATCATGTCATTTTCTTATCAGCTACATTCATATATTTTGCATGAATATGCATTTTTAACCAATATACATGAACTTAAACATCTAACTTATGAAATTAAATCATCAAAATTCCGTATTTTTACCAAATCATGAGCATGAACTCACACCGAGCTCATTTTTACCCTGAGACGTTGAACATGGCGTCCAGGAGTGACGCAGCAAAAATTTAACATAACTCTTTATGAAAAAGAATGAATCTTAAGACTCTAAACTCAATACATTCACTCATTACGACAACTTTATACATTCACAGTTAACTCCGATTGGTTTTAGATGTTAAATTAATAGTTTCATATTGTTTGATCACTTTTTCATATCTCGTTAGCAACCTAGCATGCTAACAGTACACTCACCGGAGTCCTCAATCATCAATAAACGGATCAAAAAACAAATCCTCCGGTCACAGCGATCTGGAACTCTCAGGTAACAACTTCTCAACATAAAAAATTACTTCACAACATAGAAATAAAACGTTTTTCTCTTTCTTTTTCTGGCACTCTGTCTTTAACTATGCTCGTCGCGGGATTGTCTGTTTCACTAGCATCAGCGTTAGCGTCAGTGCGCTAATCCCAGCATGCAATGCTGAGGTCTACTGAATTTCACTGCATAGTGCATAAATGAAGCGCCATCTAGTGGCTACTTTAAACAACAACAGTTAAATTACAGAAAATGCAAACTTCATCACAAATGGAGACATTCATGAAATATTTTTTNAACAACTTCTCAACATAAAAAATTACTTCACAACATAGAAATAAAACGTTTTTCTCTTTCTTTTTCTGGCACTCTGTCTTTAACTATGCTCGTCGCGGGATTGTCTGTTTCAGATCGTAGTCGCAATCGCAGTCACGCGATTAGGGTCGTACGTTACGACTCCAGATGACTTAAAGTGACGTATCACGTATTTACTTCGCGGTAGATCACCGATGAAATTTGTTGTTGTCAATTTAATGTCTTTTACGTTTGAAGTAGTGTTTACCTCTGTAAGTACTTTATAAAAAAATGGGGTTCCGAAATGTTGTTCGAAAATTGTTCAGATAACATCTCTAAATCCAAAGCAATACTTTTATGGGGGTTACAAGTTCAACCATTTCCATTTACTGCACTGGTGTGGCCCCAGTAAACACTCCTCTTTGTAGACCCGAAGTTAATATGCTGTCCTTTTCCTCTCTCCTGGCCAGGAGACTGACACTGTCTAAATGGAAAGACCCTATCCTACTGATTTACTGTCATTGGATTAAGGACATTATGTGCCATCTTAAATTAGAGAAAATTAGATACACAACTACAGGGTCTGTTAGAAAATTTCATAACATCTGGCAACCTTTTTTGAGGTTTTTTGAAGAGATGGAGGCTGGCAACTTGGTATAGGAGGACCGTCTGTATGTGTATTTATGTATGTATATATATATATATATATATATATATATATATATATATATATGCGCCCCAGGATAAATCCCAGAGTTGTGTAAACCTTTAAAGCTCTGAAGTAAAAACTGTTAAAAGGTCAGAGTTAAAAAGCATGCCAAAAACTATTAAAATGTTGGAGTCCATATTTTTTGTTGTATTAAGATGTGCCAAGAAGTGTAAAATTTTCAGTTACTAAAACAGTAAACTGTCCCTTTAATATTGAGAATGTGATTTAGTTTGTTCGAAATGTACTTCTCTCAGCGCGAGGTGTGACAAACTAACATGTTCTAAAAGTTTGGAGCCTTGCTTCTGCTTGGTCAATATAGAGAGACGTCAAGTTTCTTTTAATGTGATTGGCTGAGGGCGGGACAAACGAGAGTGATGTGGGAACAGTCGAAGGCCCTTTCTCAAACCTACCCTACACCCTCCCCCTCCGTCAGAAGTCACACTCACAGCTGAATGAAGTCCCCTTCATCAAGTTGTAGGGTTTAATTACAGCAGCAGCTTTGGGACAAATTTCCCCTCAGTCTGGCGGAAACAGGAATTGTGTGTTGCCATGGTTTCACAGCAGAGTCTTGCGGGAGTGAGAAGCTGCTGTGCATCCATCGCAAATGATGCACTGACGGGTGTGCACTTTTATTTTTCCTTTTGTGCTTGATAAAGTTATATTCGTTTAAACTGATGAATTATAATTTCATTTACAACTCAATGGTAAGTCAATTTTTTTGTAATTTCATAAAACAAGTTGTCTGAAATTATAATTACTGTACTTCAAATACAATGCAATATTTTCGGATGTCAGAGCAGCAATAAGCTTCTTTTTTGTTGTAACTTAAGTTTGAGTTGAAATTTCACAGTCACATCAAAAAGACTATTAAATGGGATAAAATCCCATCAAATCAACAAAAAAACTTATCTTTGACATGACTTTGATCAGCCTTTATCATGTAAGTGCTGAAATTAGCCAAATGAATGTGTCTTAGTTTCTTAAATGTCGGAGGTCGGGGTGGGTTGTTGCAGTTTGTTTGTTCTGTTTCCTTCGTTTTGTTGGTCCTTTTTTGGCTTGTTCGTAATTTAAAAGTTAAAATAAAAAGACCTTGAACAAAAAAAAAACCAAACAAAAAAAAGAGATTATCAGAGCTTAAGTGGGTTATACCTAAATGCCAATTCCCGGCTTCGCAACTGGGACTGGTCGGGTTGTATTGGACTTATTTGATTATTTGATATTTGATTTATGGAACACCAGAGTCTCTATGACAACGCTACGCCAACTGACGGAGTTAAGAAAAAAAAAAAGAGATCTTTTCTTTCTTTCTTTTTTTTTTTTTTTTTGTTGAACAAGATGTTTGTGATTTACTTAGTCATCATGGTGACCACTGTTGCTGGATTGTTTGATAGAATGAGGACAGAAGAGCAGAAGGAAGCTAAACAGGAGAGTGATATAGCACAATCTTAAGGCTAAAACATGGGCTAAAGGCTAAAACACAAGCTAAACACAAGCTAAGCTAGGCTGAAACATGGGTTAAGCTGTCTGGAATAGATGAGCACTGCCAGGGCATGACAATGATTCACTAACGTTACATGATACCAGTATGAGAATTGTAGCCAACTACTAAACTATGGTGCAAACTCAAAAAAGTTAGCTTGTTGTCACATTTTGAACAACAGCAAATAACAACACACAGGTCGTTCAAGAGGTCTTGATATTAACCTTAAATGAGATCATAGCTAACCACACTGTTTAACCTGAAGCATATAAAAAAAATAACATATTTGCGTTTCTATATATTCTTTATAAAGAATATAATAAATATGTTATATGTTAATAAATATGTTATTTTTGTTTACAGCCTCTGTGAGGACTGTCTGTTTGGTGTTGGAGTCAGTTGTGTTTTCCCAATGAGCACCATCATCCGCATCAGTCACAACAGTCATTCAAGCAGGACTCTGACAAAATGTGCACTTGTTTGCTTGTAAGTGATACCAGTCTTAAAGCAAAGCACAGGATGTACTGAAAATCCAACCTTTGAAGTCCATGATGGTGCTCTCTGACAGCTCCACCACTGAGTCTCCTCACCTCCTCCATCTCCATCTGCTGCTCCTCTTCTTCTGCCAAGGACAAGGCCAGGCTGCACTATGCTACCCACTCCAAACAAACAGGAAGCAAACAGGAAGCATTTTGAACAACCTGAGGACGTTTCAGCCTATCAAAGGCAGACTTCATGTTGCAGGTTCAGCCCCCTCCTGACTGCACTTCATTCAGCAACAGTAAAGTCAATCATGTTCTTAACATGCTTCTCTTGTTGTAAGGAGTCCTCTGACTTCACTCCAGCTTCCTGTAACAGTGTGATCTCAGACCTGACTTCCTGCTGTAGATGCAGTTACTGTGGAGACGGAGCGTGTTCTTTAGGTGGGTGAAGGTCTTGTCATTAGGATTTCTGTTACGTTACCCTGGTAAAAGGTTACTGCCTGAGAACAGACTCTCTTGATCCTGAGACTCTGAAGAAATACAGCCATGAGTCAAAGCCCACAAGACAGGAGAGGAAAACCCCAGAGCACAGCCTGTATGCACACGCTCTGCACCAGCTTCACCCCAAGCACCCACTGCAGACAGTTTGTGGACCTTGTATCAACAGAATTCATCTCTTCATCTAAAGGCCAAATAAAAGGTAAACCAATCATTTAAGTATAATATAGAAGAAAAAGAGGGTTTTCTANAACCTTTTTGCCAAAAAGCTGATAAAACTAACCACTTAAGAACTGTTTCTAGTTCTTTTGATTCAATTTCCTCCCATTTTATTCAAGTTTTGGACAATGTAAGTCAGCTAGGGTGAAATCAAATGAGGCAGATTATTAAATGAATGAGTAAGCTGATTCTGACACTTCAAAACTGAAATCCAATCAAGTGTTCTTGTCTTTATTCAGTTAAATATCTCAGTAGGTCTAAAATGGCAAGTCATAAAAAATTCTACATTGTAGATATTAAAAGTGGGAAAAAAAGACATTTGCTTCTTTTTTCTTTAAAAGCTAGAAAATTGGTCGGGGCAAATGTCCATGCTTATTGTTTTTTCAAAATTCTTACCTTTTTTTTCCAATTAGAATAATACATTCATGCAAGGAAGTAAATGAACACAATGTTCTGACACTATGGGCAGATTTTCTATGAGTAATCCAGATGTCATTTAAAATCTTAGATCAAATTCCACTAAATATCAGACACCTGCTGAGATTTCACTTTTTTCAGAGTGTATAATCAGTTTGGTTAAAACAGTGCTGCTCTGTCAGCTAGGGCAAGATTACAGAAATCATTCTCCAATGCCCTTTTCTCATTTCAGGCGGGGCTCTTGTGTCTCTTCAGCATCTCACCCCCAGCGTAAATGTCACAGAGTTATACTGAGAGTGTAAAGCATGGACATTGTCTGCTGCCATTTGGCGATGAACCTCCTGTTACACTGTGACACTGACAGGATGCACAACTCAACGAGCCAAAACAGCAGAAAGACACAGTCCTGCTGTTTTTAAGACCACCAGCCGCAGCCACACAGACGTGTCCAGGCTTCCATCAGGTTTTTAATGATAAGACTTCTGCAGCTTCAAGAATTGTGTGTAATTTCTGAAATATAGGAACCCTGTGCTGCAGGGGCAGAGCCAAAGGGGTGATGGGGGTGGTACTGGCCACCTCTGGTACATGATTGGACACTTTAGGTGCCACAGATGATTCACAGTGTATGCCTGCTGAGATCAATAGTTCAGTTTTTGTTTCCCTTCTCCATGTGCATGCCGCTCTCACACATCAGTTTACTGCTCCCCCAATCACCTACAGGAGACATGAAGGCAGTTAAAACAGACCACGGACGAGTTCAACATAAACACAAAAGGGGGAAAACTAAGATGACTAGGAACTAAACATCTAACAAACTCAAACAAGCACCACAAGCTTATCAAGACAAAATATTTACAGAAAACCTAAATTATCTACACTTTTCTGAGAAAACAGAAAGGATTTGGTGTTACATTGAAAGTCCAATTATCTTCTTCCTTCCCCCCTTCTTCCCTGTTACTTCCACTTCCTGTGGGAAGGGCTTAAAAGGCCATCCTGAATCCTCAGTAGGGATCTCAAACAAAAGAAACAAAAGGTAATATTTTAATATTTTAATATTTAACCATAACTCCAAATTAGATCCAATGTAGAAGATAAAACTATGTGACCATTTAACTAAATTGTCTTCACCCAAATCAGAAAACAAGTTGTAAATGCAACAAAAGTGATTTTTTTTTCAACAGAAAGTGTGTGAAGATTTGTTTTTTTTCTAAACTGAAATAAACTGACTGCTCTATGTTTTCAGAAAACAAATTCGATTCTGTGGTGACAAAAAGACAGAGGTCACTGACAGAATCAACTCTGTCCAGGTTTATTTAGGGTAATGACAATAAGATCAAGCCGTCCCCAGCATCAGTTCATGTTATTTTTCAAAGTGTATGCCCTTCTCCACAATCTTCCTCAGGGTCCGGTCACCTCTTCTGGTTGTGCGGCTTTTTCTGATACACTTTTTCCTTCCCACAGACTTCCCACTGAGGTGCCTTGATACAGCACTCTGGGAACAGACTTCGCTCAGAAATTTCTTTCTGTGTCTTAACCTCTTGCTTGAGGGTGTCAATGATGGCCTTCTGGACAGCAGTCAGGTCGGCAGTCTTACCCATGATTGTGGTTTTGAGTAATGAACCAGGCTGGGAGTTTTTAAAGGCCTCAGAAATCTTTTGCAGGTGTTTAGAGTTAATTTGTTGATTCAGATGATCAGGTTAATAGCTCGTTTAGAGTACCTTTTCATGATATACTAATTTTTTGAGATTGGGGATTTTTGTTTTTTCTATACTTTTTTTTGCCAGAATCATCAATAATAAAACAATAAAAGGCTTGAACTACTTCAGTTGAGTGTAATGAATCTAAAATATATGAAAGTCTAATGTTTATCAGTACATTACAGAAAATAATGAACTTTATCACAATTCGTTAATTTTTGAGAAGGACCTGTATATTCCCACCTATATCGCTCCGATTCTATCCTCATTACACTGAAATGGATCCTTAATTTGACCAGGAGCCAAAGTCTTGGAATTGGTTTACGAAGCTGTGCATGAGCAGGCTCCAGAAGACATCGTTGATCCTTCACTCCTATCTCAGCAGCAGGTCACTCAGCTCCTCTTACCAGGGCCTGTGGCTGTCCCTCCAACTCATTTGAGAACAAGGGGTGACCGTGCTTTTGCAGTGGTTGCACCAACTTTATGGAACGACCGTCTGGCAAATATCTGTTTGGCCGTTTCCATTAAAGCTTTTACAAAGCTTCTAAAGACATGTATTTGAGGTTGACTTACAGCTCCTCTTGCTTGGACTGATGTTTGAATCATGTCACAGTGTATCTCTTTTGCTGTGTTTTGTCTTGTGCTTTTTATGTTTTTCTCTGTGAGGCACTTTGTGATTTTGTTCTGTGAAAATTGCTATATTAGATAAAATTTACTTATTTACTTACTAACACCTGGTCTAGAAGAGGTGTGGTCTCACTGTCTGATCTTTACATTGAAGGCAAGTTTGCCTCCTTTGATCAGTTCGTACAGAAATACAATATCCTCAGAACGCAATTTTATAAACGCTTGCAGCTCTGTGATTTTGGAACCTCAAGTTCTGACTGTTATGCTCCTTTACATCCCTATTAGACTCAATTTTCAAATGTCAATCGATAATACAGCAGACTATAAGTAAAATCTATGAACTACTTAATGAGCATAATTCGACTCATTTAGATCTCCTTGGGGATAAATGGGAAACAGACTTAGAAGAACCAATTTCAGAAACAGCGTGGAACATGATAATTCAGTCCATTTTCTCATCTTCAATATGTCTCAAGCATGCTGTCATTCAATTTAAAATCATACATCACCTACACTGGTCTAAAGTCAGGCTCTCTGAGCTCAATACTGACATAGATCCTACATGTGAGCGCTGCAGGCAGGCGCCAGCCACTTTGTTACACATGTTTTGGATTTGTCCAAAACTTTCTGCGTTCTGACAAACTATCTTTAAGTCTTTCTCTAGAATATTTGAGAAAACAGTTCAACCATTTCCATTTACTGCACTCTTTGGTGTGGCCCCAGTAAACACTCCTCTTGGTAGATCTGAAGTTAATATGCTGACCTTTTCCTCTCTCCTGGCCAGGAGACTGACACTGTCTAAATGGAAAGACCCTATCCCACCGATTTACTGTCATTGGATTAAGGACGTTATGTGCCATCTTAAATTAGAGAAAATTAGATACACAACTAGAGGGTCTGTTAGAAAATTTCATAACATCTGGCAACCTTTTTTGAGGTTTTTTGAAGAGATGGAGGCTGGCAACTTGGTATAGGAGGACCGTCTGTATGTGTATTTATGTATATGTATATATATATGTATATATATATATATATGCCCCAGGATAAATCCCAGAGTTATGTAAACCTTTAAAGCTCTGAAGTAAAAACTGTTAAAAGGTCCAAGTTAAAGAGCAGGTTAAAAACTGTTAAAAGGTCAGAGTTAAAAAGCATGCCAAAAACTATTAAAGTGTTGGAGTCCATATTTTTTGTTGTATTAAGATGTGCCAAGAAGTGTAAAATTTTCAGTTACTAAAACAGTAAACTGTCCCTTTAATATTGAGAATGTGATTTAGTTTGTTCGAAATGTACTTCTCTCAACGCGAGGTGTAACAAACTAACATGTTATAAAAGTTTGGAGCCTTGCTTCTGCTTGGTCAATATAGAGAGACGTCAAGTTTCTTTTAATGTGATTGGCTGAGGGCGGGACAAACGAGAGTGATGTGAGAACAGTCGAAGGCCCTTTCTCAAACCAAACCCTACACCCTCCCCCTCCGTCAGAAGTCACACTCACAGCTGAATGAAGTCCCCTTCATCAAGTTGTAGGGTTTAATTACAGCAGCAGCTTTGGGACAAATTTCCCCTGGTTTCACAGCAGAGTCTTGCGGGAGTGAGAAGCTGCTGTGCATCGCAAATGATGCACTGACGCGTGTGCACTTTTATTTTTCCTTTTGTGCTTGATAAAGTTATATTTGTTTAAACTGATGAATTATAATTTCATTTACAACTCAATGGTAAGTCAATTTTTTTGTAATTTCATACATTTCATAAAAACAAGTTGTCTGAAATTATAATTACTGTACTTCAAATACAATGCAATATTTTCGGATGTCAGAGCAGCAATAAGCTTCTTTTTTTTGTAACTTAAGTTTGAGTTGAAATTTCACAGTCACATCAAAAAGACTATTAAATGGGATAAAATCCCATCAAATCAACAAAAAAACGTATCTTTGACATGACTTTGATCAGCCTTTATCATGTAAGTGCTGAAATTAGCCAAATGAATGTGTCTTAGTTTCTTAAATGTCGGAGGTCGGGGTGGGTTGTTGCAGTTTGTTTGTTCTGTTTCCTTCATTTTGTTGGTCCTTTTTTGGCTTGTTCGTAATGTAAGAGTTAAAATAAAAAGACCTTGAACAAAAAAAAAAACAAACAAAAAAAAGAGATTATCAGAGCTTAAGTGGGTTATACCTAAATGCCAATTCCCAGCTTCGCAACTGGGACTGGTCGGGTTGTATTGGACTTATTTGATATTTGATTTATGGAACACCAGAGTCTCTATGACAACGCTACGCCAACTGACGGAGTTAAGAATAAAAAAAGAGATCTTTTCTTTCTTTCTTTTTTTTTTTTTTTTGTTGAACAAGATGTTTGTGATTTACTTAGTCATCATAGTGACCACTGTTGCTGGATTGTTTGATAGAATGAGGACAGAAGAGCAGAAGGAAGCTAAACAGGAGAGTGATATAGCACAATCTTAAGGCTAAAACATGGGCTAAAGGCTAAAACACAAGCTAAACACAAGCTAAGCTAGGCTGAAACATGGGTTAAGCTGTCTGGAATAGATGAGCACTGCCAGGGCATGACAATGATTCACTAACGTTACATGATACCAGTATGAGAATTGTAGTCAACTACTAAACTATGGTGCAAATTCAAAAAAGTTAGCTTGTTGTCACATTTTGAACAACAGCAAATAACAACACACAGGTCGTTCAAGAGATCTTGATATTAACCTTAAATGAGATCATAGCTAACCACACTGTTTAACCTGAAGCATAAAAAAAATAACATATTTGCGTTTCTATATATTCTTTATAAGAGATTTAATAAATATGTTATATGTTAATAAATATGTTATTTTTGTTTACAGCCTCTGTGAGGACTGTCTGTTTGGTGTTGGAGTCAGTTGTGTTTTCCCAATGAGCACCATCATCCACATCAGTCACAACAGTCATTCAAGCAGGACTCTGACAAAATGTGCACTTGTTTGCTTGTAAGTGATACCAGTCTGCTTTAAAGCTGTTCAGGGCACAATCAAAACCTCAAGAAAAAGCCAGGCCATCAGGAAAGCAAAGCACAGGATGTACTGAAAATCCAACCTTTGAAGTCCATGATGGTGCTCTCTGACAGCTCCACCATTGAGTTTCCTCACCTCCTCCATCTCCATCTGCTGCTCCTCTTCTTCTGCCAAGGACAAGGCCAGGCTGCACTATGCTACCCACTCCAAACAAACAGGAAGCAAACAGGAAGCATTTTGAACAACCTGAGGACGTTTCAGCCTATCAAAGGCAGACTTCATGTTGCAGGTTCAGCCCCCTCCTGACTGCACTTCATTCAGCAACAGTAAAGTCAATCATGTTCTTAACATGCTTCTCTTGTTGTAAGGAGTCCTCTGACTTCACTCCAGCTTCCTGTAACAGTGTGATCTCAGACCTGACTTCCTGCTGTAGATGCAGTTACTGTGGAGACGGAGCGTGTTCTTTAGGTGGGTGAAGGTCATGTCATTAGGATTTCTGTTACGTTACCCTGGTAAAAGGTTACTGCCTGAGAACAGACTCTCTTGATCCTGAGACTCTGAAGAAATACAGCCATGAGTCAAAGCCCACAAGACAGGAGAGGAAAACCCCAGAGCACAGCCTGTATGCACACGCTCTGCACCAGCTTCACCCCAAGCACCCACTGCAGACAGTTTGTGGACCTTGTATCAACAGAATTCATCTCTTCATCTAAAGGCCAAATAAAAGGTAAACCAATCATTTAAGTATAATATAGAAGAAAAAGAGGGTTTTCTAAAAGCCCAGTCCTTGAAACCACCTNTGCTACCCACTCCAAACAAACAGGAAGCAAACAGGAAGCATTTTGAACAACCTGAGGACGTTTCAGCCTATCAAAGGCAGACTTCATGTTGCAGGTTCAGCCCCCTCCTGACTGCACTTCATTCAGCAACAGTAAAGTCAATCATGTTCTTAACATGCTTCTCTTGTTGTAAGGAGTCCTCTGACTTCACTCCAGCTTCCTGTAACAGTGTGATCTCAGACCTGACTTCCTGCTGTAGATGCAGTTACTGTGGAGACGGAGCGTGTTCTTTAGGTGGGTGAAGGTCTTGTCATTAGGATTTCTGTTACGTTACCCTGGTAAAAGGTTACTGCCTGAGAACAGACTCTCTTGATCCTGAGACTCTGAAGAAATACAGCCATGAGTCAAAGCCCACAAGACAGGAGAGGAAAACCCCAGAGCACAGCCTGTATGCACACGCTCTGCACCAGCTTCACCCCAAGCACCCACTGCAGACAGTTTGTGGACCTTGTATCAACAGAATTCATCTCTTCATCTAAAGGCCAAATAAAAGGTAAACCAATCATTTAAGTATAATATAGAAGAAAAAGAGGGTTTTCTAAAAGCCCAGTCCTTGAAACCACCTGGAAACTTGGAAAACAGTGTGGCTGTGCCAAGTTTGTTGATCTTTGCTGTTAGACAATCTAAAAATGGGACAACCTGAGAGGCCATCAATGAATATTTTTAATATATTGAATATTTGAATTTTTGTACCATCTGTGGTGTCTTGTGTTTCTGTTTTTCTCTATTTAGGGGACAACAGACTGAGGGTATGCACAGGTATTGCAGATTAAAGGAGAGTATAACTCCTTTTTTGGCCAATTAATCCAACTATTTCAAATTCAGCGCAATTCAAACCTTATTTTTTACCCCATGTCACAATAACCCACACTGAATAGGACAAAGATTTGTAATAATGCACATAGCTGACAGTGTAGATGCTTTGAACTCAAGTAATGGAAGTTTAACTTCCCTACAAGCACAATACAATATGTTGTCCAAAGCTACACCTCCATCTAGTGTTCAGGATTAAACATGACACTCCAGTGAGTCTTATTGTTTAACATCTTATTTTTTCAAAGTTCATTCATCAATAGTTCTTTATTTGGTTTATTTGTATACTTGAAATTTTAAAGTGTCCTTCATGCTTTTCTTATGCCTCTGAAAATGAAAGAAAAATAATAAAAAACAGAACAAAGCAACAAATAGATGAATTAATTTTATGAAACAAGAAACAAAAAACACCCCCCCCCCCCCCAGAAAACTCAGTCCCCATTCCTTTTCTTCTCTTTACTGTAGAAGTGTAAAAAGCATTGAGCCCACGTTTTGAGTTTCAGCTATGTTAGATGTTATCATCCTTATTAATAACCCTTTCATGCACAGAGGTCAGTGAACAGCTATTCAAAAGCTGTTTCATTGTACAAGCATAACTTTTGATGGTGTGGTTACACATGAGCCACTGTGATGGATGTCATACCATGTTCCCACTGGTAACAGAAGTGCTGTTAAACTCCATTCATTCAGATGAGTCATTGTTCTTTGTTTTAACCATAAGCAAAATAAAACAGTTGTTTGTAGGTAAATGTCTTCACCCGACCACAACTATGAGTGAAAGAAAAGTTTTTGTGTTATCATTCATATTCTCTGAAAAATGGAAAAGAAATCATAAATTCTTGGGTATGTAAACTTATGAGCACAACTGTGTGTATCCATAAATCAAAACTCTCACTCTTACAGAAAGATGAGCTGTGTAGAATAAACCCACTTTAGCTCTGATGTTACAGTATTTACCGTCAGGATAAGATCTCTGAGTTTAGACAGATACCCTCTCAGAGAGCTGATGAGCTGCAGTTTAAGGTTTCTGTCAAGCCGGTCTGCTAGGAAGGAGGGTAGATATCCATCACACTGTCTCCTAAACAAATACACACCTTCATGCATGTCAGCAACCACAAAGGAACATGAGGCACACAAGAAAAGAAAGATTCAACTGTCAAAGGGTCATTGTTTGCAGCTAAGACTTGTTGTTTAATTTAGATAGAGAGCAAATATGTTTTGACAAAACTCAAAAGCAGAACACTGAGGGTGAATTTTAAGCACATTCTCCAAACCGGTTTTCGACAGGTGTCAGAGACAGTAGAGTATGAGTGGAAGGTAAAAACATATCTGTCAAAGCAGGACTGCAGATGGTGGTGATTTCTCTTTAACACCAAGAGAAGCCAGACTTCTGCTTCAGCCACCTGCTCTTCTGGGCCCTCATCTATCAATCTGACGTGGGAATTGGCGCAGATTTGGGTGTAGAGACGAGCTTAAAACAAAGTTCACGTGTGATTCATGGTGTGATACATAGATCAGGTGTTGATAAATCTGGCGGCTGAAAACAATCGTCATTTAAATAACACACCCCTCATCCTTCAAGGTTCAGCCCGCCTGACCAATAATAACCCACGGAATTTATGACATTGAGGGACGCATTACGGGAAGATGGGAGACTTCTCTGTGCTGGAGATCGACGCCATAGTAACAGAAGTAGAGAGAAATGAAGTTGTGTTGTTTTGCAGTTGGAAAAGGGAGAGATCACTGCAGAGATCACTGCACCCGACAGCAGCATGTAACAAACCAAACTACAGCCCAGTTTAAACCTTTAATTCACAAATACGTCATACTTTAATTTATTAAGTTATTAATCCATGACATCATGGAGGGAAATAACTCCTCCCTAACTCCTCCCTCAGCTTGATTGGCTACCTGCCTTCCTGGCTCCAGAGAGAAGAGTAACACAAAGAAATAGACACATCGTACTCCCACTGTAAGTTTGAAGAACTGCATGTTATTTGACTCTTGGCTAAATGTGAACAAAAAGACAGCAAACACAGGATGAATATGGATCTTTGTGTTGGTTTGGTTTAGTCGTTGCTGGCAGCCTGGATCCAGATCTCGTTGTGGTGCGTCAGCTTTATTATTGGCCCAAAGGTGGCTGCACTGTAAGAATTATGATCAAAGTCTTTCATCTCTTTGTCCAAGGTCTTTTTAAGCATCTCTTTGTTTAGCTCCAGCCTTTCCAGGCTTGGTGTACCACCAAAGATCCTGAAATGGGACAAGGAAGGGGAAACGGAAAGAATATACTTAATAAAGAGCAATAAAGAGCATAGTTAAAAAGCAACATTGTACGAGCCACTTCATTACTTTCCCAAGTACACTGTATCACACACTTCTCCTCTGGACATGTGATCAGTTTGCTTAAAAGCTTCCAGCAGACAAGAAACAGATTGTGCAGAAGATAAATTTTGATTCAGGCTCTGCCACAGTAACAAAAGGCAGAAATCCTGGAACCACTCCTTTTTCTTTTTTCTTCATCCTACTAAAGCGGTCTAACTCTGGGCTCATCTCAGCGCTGACCACACTTTCATAGATTTACATCATTACAAACCAGGCTCTGTCCCAGCTACAGCTTGGGTTTTACAAGTCAGAGCACACATTTTTTTATGAATGAATCATGTTTTTTATAATGCAGAAAAAAAGGTATGATGTTTATGAAGCCACCAAAGCTGCCTTCAATCTGCACATCTCAGTGTCCACAGATCAGCTCACCTTTATCAGTCTTACATGAAGTTGGCTCAGATTGAATGAGTTTGTGGAAATGAAGTGTGACCTTGAAGCATGTGTACCGGGGCCAATTATAGCACACACCTGATCAGGTGTTGATGAATCTGGCAAATGAAAACAAATGTACTTAAAGTAGGACACCCCACAAGAATTTATGACATGGAGGGATGCATTACTGGGGAAAAAAGAGTCTTATTTGTGCTGGAGATCAACGCCACAGCAGCAAAGGTAGAGTGAAACTAGAAAAGCAATTTCTGAAGAAATTGCGCTGTGAATGCAGAAGCTGAAGCAGCTTGCGCTGAACTGCTAATGCAGAATCCTGAATATGCTGAATGACTGAATTTATCTGAAAATGGTTGAATGAATCTTGAAAAAGCTTGCGCTGAACTGCTGAATGCAAAATGTTGAGGAAGAACTCTTGAACATGAACATGAAATCTTGGCTGAAAGGATGAATGGAATAATTTCCAAAATGAAAATATAGATGGATGAATTCAAGAATCATCTGAATTAAAGGAAATCAATTAATCACAATGCAAGAATATTTAATCCCTCGAAGTTGTGTAGGAATTATCAGAATTATTAGATGTTTGAGACAGTGAATTGAGTGTGAGTGTGTGTGTGCTGTTATGATTGTGTGTGTGTGTGTGTGTGTGTGTGTGTGTGTGTGTTTGTGTGTGTGCTTGTGTGTGTTTTTTTGTGTGTACATGGTTAATATGCTGGTGTGTGTTGTGTGTTTGTGTGTGTGCTTGTGTTTGTGTGTGTTGTGTGTGTACATGGTTAATATGCTGGTGTGTGTTGTGTGTGTGTACTTGTGTGTGTGAGAGAGAGAGTGTTTCTGTGTGTGTTTGGTGTGTTTTTTGTGTGTGTATGTATGTGTGTGTATATGCTTGGTGTGCTGTGTTGGTCAGTGATGCAGAGAAACAATCACTTGAGTATCTTTCTTCATCATTGTTTTGATCTGTAGGTATAAACAGGTGTGTCAGATCACAGGTCTCCATGGTAACCTACTCGTTAGGCTGTTTGAAGCTGCAGCTGTTTGATTTAACTGACAGACAGTTGATGAGGAGCTGGATTCAAGGAGTTGGACAGGGTGTGAATATCATTTAGTTTAGCAAAATCCTTAAGAGCTTGCAGAAAAAAAAAACTACCATGAGATTCGCAAGGCTCAGAAGTATCTATTGATGTAAATTTCATGTCTGTGGAGCCACAGGTTTTACCAGAAATTTGAGTTAAAAAACTGTTACTTTTTCTTCATCTCTCAGAAAGTCCCCTGAAAATTAACATTAGAGCAGATGGGGACAGATGATGACTTTCTGTGACAGTTGGCCACCTGCGAGCTTCGTTCTCTGTCCTTTTGGTTTCAAGCATCCTTAATCAGAAGCAGAACAAGATTACCTACGTTCTGAGCCCAAATTTGTGTATGTGGAGTGAAATTTGTGGCCCCTAGGCCTGTTTATCTAAAAAGTTTCCAGGTGATTTCTCTCCTGGTCCACACTCTAAAATTCAAATCCTCACTCTACAGTTTGAACATTCCACCACATACACACCAATGTTAAACTGCTGCAAGGGCTGGTAAACTTCATGACCTTTGAGGGAGTTTTGTGAGGAAACTATAAATGATAGAAAGAGGCTGAAATAAACTGAAGAAAGCCAAATGATGGCTGAACATTTTGCAGGTTGAATTGAGTTTCTGGCTGAGAGTATGACTGAATGAGAAGGGTCTGAATGAGGCTGAAGTAATTCGCTGAATGATTCCAAATCTGAAGATCTCCCATTCATTCTCTATGCGTGAAAAAAGTGAAATATCTTGGAAAGTAAAGCTTAAACGGACAAACAAAAACATAGGCGTCTCTGAATTAATGAGCTGAACGCTTTGAAGTTTGAATGGTGAAAATCGGTTGAAATTTGTTGAAGGAGAAGCGATTTGAAAAAGTGGGCGGAAGAATTTTTTTGACACAGAAGAATATAAGCTGTGAATGCCTCCTACATTCACAGCAATAAAGAATTTTGACACAGAAGAACATAAGCTGTGAATGCCTCCTGCATTCACAGCTATGAAATTGTAGAACTGTAGTTGTTTTACAGTTAAGTGTTTTTGTTCAGATTCTGTGTACGTTTGAAAGACAGTGGGTCTGTTTACATCACAGCTCAGAATGTTCTTGGTGTGTGAGAGTTCTTTTATAAAGTCAGAGACTCTTAGACACATTCAGTTCAATTCAAGCAACACTTGAGGAGATTTCAGCTTCACGAGTTAGAAGAGAAATCAAGATCAAAATGTTTTCACGTATCTTTAGAAAGAAGGTAAGTTTCTAATCTGAGCTTTACTTGTTTTCTGTTCATTCTGTTTTATTCTCTTCAGACTTTCACTCAATCATCATATTTTGATGTTTTGTGAGACTTTTGAGCTGCTTTTTGACTTGTTCTTGGTTTTATTAAACTCATTTTTCCATGTTTCAAACAGGAAGTCCATCCATTCTTGGTGAATAAAGTGGCAGATGACAGTGAGAGCGTCTCTGCCACCAAAGATCCAGTCTCAGAAAAGTCACCTGAGGCTGGAAAACAGGGAAAGACACCGTTTCTCCAAGGACTCTTTGGGCGCAGTCAGGTATGTTTGACTAAATGATCTGATAAATATAAGATGATCCTTTATTCATCCCACATTGGGGAAATTAACATTGTCGCAGCAATAATCATAGATTGCAAGTATTAAGGGAAGAGATGAACAGTTTGGTAAAAAGAGGAAAAATGATTTTAACACAAAAAATGTACAAAATAAATCAATAAATAAAGCCAAATGTCAAATATAGATATTTCTATATAAATAGATTAGCCAAGGTCTACATTGTTGATAAAACAAAGTGAAATACTATCTATATATTCTGTAACATGTATGCACACGCTGCACATAAACTGTACATAATATTGCACAAGTGATACAATGAACAAAAATTACATTTATACAACTTTATTTATGTGCAATTGACTGAATTATGTTTGTGTGTTGGCGTTATTTACTGGGAGCAGGCTTGATTAAACAGTCTTACTGAGCTACAAATCCACATTTTGTGATTTATTTGTTGTTTTTTGTCTTTATAACAAACATTAAAGCTGAAACTAAACTGTTGTATTATACTCAAAACATTGGTTGTTTTTTTCACTCCACAGATGAATAAACCTGACTCTCCCAAACCTAAAGGGTCAAAGAAACGTAAAAGAAATAGATGGATGTCACTGTTCAGCTGCTCCATGGTATGTTTCTCAGAAAGAGCCAGAATAAACATTTATCACAGTTATGATCCATTTATAATTGTAAGATAAAATAACTGGGTGTGTGGACTTAATCAGGGG